>JBBPKX010000398.1:0-16797 GCA_038089435.1 Boletus austroedulis | reverse complement strand
AGTGCCCACTACTTCACACACTTACCGCCTATTCCACTTGTAAGTTCTCTACAAGCACCATCCACTTCCTCTACCGCTCCATATTTTATCTTCGAGCGTTCCCTTGGTTAGCCACCAAGGAGATAAAAGAGACTAGCGCATCTCTTTAACAACGACGACAAAAACGATGATGACAAGGTGGCGAGAGACTCGAGATGCGGGTGATCAAGGCGGATGAGCACAAGATGAGATTCAGAGATCCCTTCACAAGGTTTTATAGTCCGGGCATTCCCAGGACTTCTATAATGCGGATCCTAACACCACAATATGACTAGAAAAGGTTAACCTATCAACAACTCGAAATCTTCATCTATTCGTCATTCTCCGAGATCCCCGATGCCAAACAAACTCATAAAAGGTTAAACGGAATGAATAAACACCGACCACAAGGTAAAAATGCTGTCTGGTGAGTCCGACCACAGACGGATAACACGGATGACTGGATGGGAACACGGATACATACAGATAAAGGTGGACCTTGGCCGGATGGACACGGGACACGATGGACTGCTTGTACGACGCTTGAAGACGACTATCGACAGCTTGGGAGAGGCCTGGATGACTGGCTGTGAACGTAGGGAACTGTGGGTTCCCACAACGTTCTGATGAATATTCCGTTTTCAGGGTGAGCTTGCACATCAACAGTTGAAGAGGTTTTACAAGAGCACGAACAAGCAGGACCACATGCAGCAACTTGCCAAGCAAGAGAGACGTATGACTCGTGTGCGGCGTGAGACTGACCCTGGTGGAATTTACTTCGAGCACATTGGGCCGGAGGAAGATGAACCAGCAGACCTGTCTGCACATTACTACCTATCCCACAACACCAATCACACCGTCAATTTACCACTCTTCCTGAGCAATCATTCGGGTGATCCCACCACCAACGTGAGTGCCTTACAACAACATAATCACAGTTTGGTTATATCCCCGGCCTTCTATATTAGAACTTCATTCTGAAGTTGAAAACTCACTTGCTCGTCCGTCTGTGAAACTTGGATTACAACGGCAATGAGCACATCTTCACACCTGATGAGCATCATGCAGTCCACTTCATCAATGGACTTAGTCGAGTACTTATGCCCAGGCATCTACAGATTCACTTCACTTCCTATGATATCCGTCATGCTTACGACACTCTACGCCCCGGTCATGGTGACGCTGTGATGTTACACAGCTGTGAGGATGGGCGTGATGCACACCCATTTTGGTATGCACAAGTACTAGCAGCTTTCGTCTTCCGCGTGCTTTACGAAGGACAGGAGCACTCCATGGATGTGCTCTGGATCTGCTGGCTGGGAGTGGTCCCTGGACACCGTTGGAGCATTCCGAAGGCCCGGCTTCCCAAGATAGGTTTTGTTCCAGACTCCTCCGGCGCTTTCGGCTTCATAGACCCTGCGCTAGTGATTTGTGCTTGTCATCTCATTCCTGCGTTCGCTGAAGGCCAAACAGACTCACTCCTTCGCCACGGATACTCGCTTGGACGCGCAAACAACAATGTTGATGACTGGGCAGCATACTATATCAATATGTAAGCTTCTCGCAATGACTGGCGTTCCTTTCACCTAAGGCTATGTAGATTTGCTGATCGGGACATGTATGCATGATTTGCATCTTTCGGAGTTGGGCACGAGATTCAGAAACCTGGTCTAAGTCAGTCAACAGCAAACGAGCCTGAAGGAGATTTCAAGGCTGAAGAACAGTATAGTAGTGATAATGAGACCTGGGATCCAACATCCGATGCCATAGGGAATGAGGTGGAGGGGAGCATGAATGAGGAAGGACAGAGTTCGGACAGCAGTGTGGACAAAGATGGGGGTAATCAAGAGGATTTATATCATGATGGTAATGATGTAGATTTTTTTTCGTTCTGAAATCACTCTCTAAGGTATCTTCCCTCTAGGAACAATTGACCCTCGCCCTGTCACGGCGTTCCTCTTGTGTGCTTTTGAAGTTCTTACCCCGTTTGTGCTATGTTATTCCAGGACGCTATTCCACCTTTGTCCCCTAGTGCAGGCTTGCTTGCGTTGTGAAAATTTGCATAGCACGCATATAAGGGTTTGCAGTGGCCACATAATCGACTGATGGGTATCCATATCGTAGTCAAATTAGGTCACATCTGCTGGGGTAGCGGCTTGCATCATCATCATACTACATTGCGGACCATGCTATACAATCCATTTGGCTTGCTAGAGCGAACGAGCTCAGGCTGCACGGAGTCCAATCTCCTTGTGTACAAATTATAACTAGATTATTAACCTTCATCATTGTTTGTCATCTTGAAGTGAAAGTACGATGAAGCAGAACGATGTGCATGTATACATGAACATCATATTTACATAGCATGTTTGCACCGTTCATCCAATTATTGTACCAACAAACCTTTGCCACAAGAGAATAGCACGGACCGTACTTACCTGTGATGCAGTGGGCGTGGCCATGATGGGGATAATATCCCGAATGGATTGCCCCGATTTGGCCTGCACTGTACACGAGACAAAGACACTACTTTATGGTCTGCCCGCTTTGTGACCGTTAAATTTCTTGAGGCGTGCTCACTTGACAAAACAACAGAATTTCATACATATTTTATGGTGTTTTTACCTGTGGTGATTGCCATATGAGCCGGGTTGACTCCCATTACCCACGATGAGGTACGCATACTCTCAAGGGTCGCTCGTGTTTTGAGATACGCAGGCGGATACCCTCGTAAAAACGTCACGGTTGGAATCTATCAGACAGTCACAAAAACGAAGATGCACAGGTTGGTAGGCCTTGATCGTGTTTCACTGTGCGGCATCGGGGTTTCTAGCCATCCTTCTTCGGGCACGAAACATGGAACAACTCCAACATATACCTGTATTTCTGAAGAAGCAATTCTTCCTAGCCTGAGAGAATTAGGCTGTACGTCAACGGCTGGTGGGCTGATTGTGACATAATTTGGAGTTGTCATGAACCTGACACAACGCGGTGGGCAATCTTTAGACCACGTCTAAAGGTCGGACAAAAGGTGAATAGAATATTTGTAATATAGAGTAGAATATTCACCAGGGGAATAAATGAGATACGGACTGAGGAAGATATATTGGTGACAAGTTGAAATACAGGCGTGTGTATTGCCCGAGCCAAAAAGGTAATTGATAAAAGAAATCTTAATGATGACAAAAGGACAGTTGATAGTTCATTTACCGGATTCCAGTGTTTGCTTGGGAAATACTCGACATGTACGCACCGTCAATACATCAGCTGCTATTCCGAATACTGCCAAACAATTAGCCTTGAGTCCATTTTTGATATACTCAATGACGTACGGGAAACAGACTATCTTTGAAGTATTATCTATATTTTATATTGATTACCCACTCACTACCTGCTCATTGCCCACTCATTGCCTGCTCATTGCCCACCCCAAACCCACTCTGTTGAGTAGCAGTGGATGATGCCAAGGGAATCATCGGGGTAATCATAATTGCTGCAATCTTTACTTGGCTAACTCCTCAAGAGTACTAATTATTATGGTACACAGTGGGCAGAATTAATCCTGTGGGTAGCTTAGCCTGGATGAAATGATAGCAGAAAGAAACCTTACACGAGATAGGTTGAGAACAACCACGTGGTCATGAGAAACGGTCCATCATGCAAAATGACCAACTACCCATGAAAACTTCACACATTCAAGAGTCTCTTCAAGTATGGAAGAATACAGCCTAGTGGGAAAGTGCGGGTAGACCACAAATGGATCTGAGCTCACCCTGATACTAGCAGGAGTCAGCAGGCGTTGTCTTTGCACTATGAAAACAAAAGCCTCATCTTCTTCATAAATATACTTGATACTATCAGGAACGGGTTTCAGTAAGTGGTTCCCTTCAGGGTAGAATAGGATGAGGGAATTGCCAAGGTGGGTAGACATGTGACTGTAGCCAACTCCTGTCCTGTCTTTTATGTAGGCATGCATAATGGCCCTTTGCTTGCCAATTACACCTTGTAGCTTGTGTGGTACCTTTGCCATGTTCAGTTCTGTCGCGACAACCAGACCATCTTGGGTGACACAGAGGTTACCGTCTGGATGATGGTACGCCTGATCAAGAAGAACTTTACATTCACAAACAGCTGTTGGGCAGTCTGGGCAGGACAACCAAGAACGTAGCTTGGCTCCTTTTAGATACGAATGGAGCATTGTAATTTCAAGCTCCCCTATGAAGATCAGTCATGTACCTGACAGATATCTACAAAAACGTACCTGGTTTGTGGTTGCTAGGAAGCCACTGAAGGATACCGATCAGGTGCTCGAAGGGGAATGTCCACCAAGAGTGAACTGGCCCAAAGAGGATGAGGTAGTCGTGAATGTGGAAGGCTGCATGGTGATTTGGTCAAAGTTTGAACTTCAAAAATGATGTCTTCAGGTTGCCGACATAGGATGTGATGCAAGAGCGATAATCACAAGCTCATCCAACACTGGTGATTCGTGCACAGGCAAGGTACACTGCTGAGACAAGGTGCATGGTGCTCTCAAGAGCTAGATGAGTCGGCGAACCTGGAGTGCTTGTTCCCCACAGACTAATGAGTGCAAGTGGGATATAAACTGTAATGAGAACCCTCCACTCATCTGCCTTTATTGTTCTGGCTGATGGGTCACCAAAGTTATGGGGCACATGTCCAAGCCAGGAAGGCTTCGAGATGTTGTGGATGGCTTCACGAATCTTTGCAAGCGCAGCACTGGTATCGGGATCATGCATGGTCTGTGAGGTTGGTGCCAAAAGAGGCTTATCCCATTGCTAGAGCCAACTCAGCATACAGTGTTGTGGGTACCAATAAGATAGACTTACCCAGTCAACGAGAGCCTTAACATAGTCAGCCTTGTACAGCCTTGTCACCTTGGCAGGAATGCAGTCTAGGCTGTGGCATACATAAAGAGATGTGCTAGTCTCTTTATCTCTTTGGAGGCTAGCCAAGGGAACACTCAAACGAAAGAGAGCAGTAGAGGAAGTAGGTGGAGCTTGTAGAGAACTTACAAGTGGAGTTGACTGGTAAGGGTGTGAAGTAGTGGGCACTGAGAGTACTCGAAGTGCGAGAGGCAAGATAACTTGTTAAAAACTTAGAGAGCGAGATACTCGAGCTCTCTTATATACATGAGTGGACTATTTGTCCATGTATGTACTCTATCTATAAAGAGATAGGATAATGAATGATAAGGAGATAAGAAAGAGTAAGCTGAAATGACATATCAGCCTTATCTACCAATGGCAAATAGATCTCCTATCTATGACGTATGCCATGAGTCAAATGTGATAGTGTAATAGTCTGATGTTACGGACGGTCTAGAGTCTGGGTCTAGAATATGAATGAAAATGGAATAGAATACCCAGATCTCAACAATACATACTGCAGCGTGTGGATGTTTTTACGTTGCAAGACCTCCCGGAGTTGCTTCATAGAGTTGTCTAGGACTGGCATCATTAGACTCGCATTGATAGTGGAAACTTGTGTAATATCCTTTGGTGTCAAGGAATGAGTTGAAGCGGCAGTTGGACTGATGGGTGGGAATTCATGAACAAAGGCAGGCAATGAAGCTGAAGAAGGTGAAGTCTTCTCGTTTGTCAAACCTAACAGGTTACAGGTATGGTGTTGGACTAGCCCCTCAAGTATGCAATGCATGGAATCAACAACCAGTTGGTGTATGGGATCCCAATAAGGTAGGTGCCATAACTCCATCCAATGCACACCATGATCTTTGAAGATTCTATCTCGTTCCCCAGAGATAGCAGCATCTTGCCACTGTTCTGCCCATTGGCGAAGTTGTCAGTTATCATGGGGAATCCAATTTTGGTAGTCTATGCGACCATAGCTAGTTTTGTGAAAGCAATCACAGGCACTACAGATCCAATGACTGCCAACAGAGGCAAGGGCCGAAAGATGACGAGCTGCTGGCAAGTCACAGACTGCAAGAGCAATGGCACAGTGGGTGAGACAGCCTCAAGGGAAGTTGGCTGTCTTTGAGAATCTAACACCACGCTCCCAAGACGCTGCTAGCTCTTGTATAAGTGGACAGATGTAATGGTTGAGGTTTTCCAGTGAGGGTTGTTTGGGACCAGGAATAATGCCAGCAAGGTACATATTTTCTGGCTTGTACCACACATCAAGTGGTAAGTTGAGGCATGCCATCGAGATGATTCCTGATGACGTACTTGCCCCACGCACAGTCATACCCTCAGGATTGAAGAAGTCGACATGAAGGGTGAATGCATAGCGGCCCTCATCGCCTCTATTGATGAACAACTTCCTGGGTTCCGGTCCACTGAATTCACGGAGGAAGCTGGCTTTGAAAGGATTCTTGACAAAGGATGGAGGAGAGGAACGAGATCTAAAAAGATCATCACAGGCTTTGTCCATCATGGACTCGATGTCGCTACAGGCTAACAAACTTGCTAGATAATCATTGAAGCTGTGGTACACGAATATCTTCTTCGGCTCGCATTCACCGTCCAACAGTGGTTCGCCACATTGCGATCCAGGCTTTGGGTAGTTGGTGCAATATTCAGGGTAGACTGGTTTAGTAGACCCATGCTCGTAGGTCGGGGCATATGTGCAGTGACATATGCACATAGCGTAAGGCATGGTCTTGTATGAGAGATTGAATCGAGAAATCGCCCCCTCGATGGTGGATGGGATTTGTTTGATGACGTTTTCGTGAATGAAACTGAGAGTTCCATTGGGGCACTGAAATGCCAGGAAGAGAAGTAATGAGAGTGCATTGATGATGAAGTCGCCTGTGCAGCAGCTGATTCCCATAACAACATTGCAAATGACACTGATGAGCATGGCCACTTGAGTGATGGCGTCCATCTGTTCAACTGGAGATTGGAACTGGTTGTCTATAACATACGATTGGTATCCTAATTAGAATCAACGCAAATTTGAGTAGCTTACCGATATCGAACTCGATTGGACCTTGTGATTGTGTCGCTGTTTCTCGTGATTGCAACAGGTGCTCAAGGTCATCAATTGCACTCAGAACCTCTGCTTTGTGGGACTTCACCAAATCATTATTGTGGCGAATGTTCTGAGCCACGCGACGAAGTGAGATGATGTTGTGCCCAATAGTCTTGCAGTCCCCATCAGTAGCAGCCAGAAAGAGATGGGAGTACCATTGTGTTTGAGCTTTGATGTTTGAGAGCAAATTTAGCACCTTGATAGAACGATGATTATTGTTCTTTGCCACAGAAACGTGGGACAAAGCCTCTGCCATAGTGTTGCAAGTGCCATTGGTATTGGGTATGGGAACTGCAAGACGACGATTGTCAGTGGAAGCGGTGGGGAGATTATTATCAGCATCGGAAGTGGAAGTGACAGATGTGAGGTTGTGACCAGGAGAGCTTTGCAGCCGACTAAGACTGGCCACAAGCTCAGTCATGGGGATTGGAGTTGCAGACGCAGAAAGACGAGAGCTACTTGATGACCTTGCCTGGAAATCAGTGCGAGAGATCCACAACTTGCTGGAACTACCATTGAGGTCGGGTCCATCATCGGTAAGTGTCAGAGCAAGGAGACAGTCTGCTAGTTGATCCAAGGGAGAAGTAACACGACTGTCCACTATGAGACTGGTCAGCTGGTTTGTATGCACTGACAGGCAGGAGGGCCCTGAAGTGAGTCGCTCTTGATATGGTGCAAGGCAAGGTCTGTTCTCAGTGACAAGTCAGTGAGTCCAGCTAACTAATCTTCAACCACAGACCTGTCAAGGATTTTGGGAGCAGAAGACTGTTGAGTCCGTTGTGCCCATTCGTCTTGAATACGTTTTAAATGGACAGGATAGAGCCAAGAGTCAATTCAAGTGCTGTTAGGGTTCTGTTGGATGCATTCCTTGCACATACACTGCTTGAAGACAAGACGAGATGGAGGCATGTCCACAAGCGTAAGCTTTGCTCAGTAAACAGGTGAAAACTTACTTTTTATACCCAAGGCCAGCATTGTTTCGGGTGTAAGGAAGTCATTGTGCCGTTGGTGACGACCAAGTCATTGTATTGCCTTGGAAACTGGGGCTCAGATTGATCGTGGTCTAAATGGTCTAGACATTACCGGTCTAGACATTACCTGAACTATCCAAGACGGATGGACAACATTCAGTGACACTGGTCATTGTCCATCGATAGCAGGAGTTTACATGTGTTTGGTCAATCTACACTCTTACTGCCAACACGTGGGGCTACAATGTGAGAAAGCAATCAATTCCTACTCGATTACAGGTATATGACATTACGTGCAACTTGCACATCGATTCCGCTATTGATCACCCCATCCGCTTCAGTATCGAGCACCCTCCCTTCCTCCTGGACTGGCGCCCCCTTGGCCAAACTCATCAGCTGCTCTGCCAGCTCTTTCAAGATACTTAAATCGCTCTGTGGACCGATCCTCAAGTTAGATTTCTCTTGTAATGCAGCCCGCCTAAATTCCTCTACAGTCATCTTCCTTGTGGGACGATTCCATTGACACGCAAAGATTATTGGTCCCATTTCCTGTGCATGAACTACATAAGTTTCTTTCGTTTCCAACCGTTTTTGACCTACCACATTCTGCTCAACCACACATACTGCACATGCGATGATTGCGATGACAACAATTGAGGTAAGAACTTGCATAATCCATTGACATGATTGATTACTTGGTGTGACGCCAGGAGGGCTGGCTGTGTATTGATATGACCATAGCCTGACGAGGGTTTTTTTGGTATGGCCATGTGCAGGCAAAGCACTTGCAACAAGGCAACAACCATGTACATCTCGCACCTACATACCCAAAGAACTGTAAGCCTGGCATTAAGTTCAATTAAAGTGGACATACACTGATGGTCTGAACCAATCCCAACGATGCATGGGTGATCTTCTGATATAGATTACCTGACCTTCTCTCAAACACATATACTGTGCCATTGTCACTCCCGCCGATGACGACTTTAGATTCTTCACCAAAACCAACTTGCTTGGGCACATGCACAGATGGTGGGTCTGTCAAAAATGTGCAAATCGGATCACTCCCATCCAGGGCATATAGGGTGAATCCATTCGTGGCATTGTCAATGACTACTAATTCCTTTTTTCCACTACTCACTGCTGCGCAGCCACTGCAATCTGAAGTGAGTGACCCAGATTGGACATCTGAAGGCAAGTATGTACATCACAGAACCATATTGATGCTCGCTAAGAATTTTTCCATCAGAAACATTCATTTTGATCCTAGCAAAGTCCCTCTGTGAGTCATTGTTTCATTCAGATCAGATCAATACTTACACATTGCCATCATATAAACCAAACACATGGAGGCTTTCACATTGAACGAATGTGATGGACTTGGGGACAGTACTATCCAGCCATCTGGCATACACTGACTGCAACTGTGAGTTTGTGTTGAGTAGCAGTATTTCAATAACACCATCGTGCATTCCAACTGCTATGCGGGCACCACCCTCTGACCACCCCATATCCCATGCAATGCAGGTAATCTCAAAGCCAGTGCCTAGTCATTGTGAGGATATGTTCTGAAAACATTTCTTCCAGAAATTTCAGTAATATTTTGCCCCTGAATCTGAGCAAGCCTTACATCAAGTGGGTTTGGGTGCAGAAATATCAGATACCCCCGACCTGTCCCATAACATATCGTTTCAGCGACGCTGTGCTTTGTATTTACCCAGACCAAGCAGCTGACAGCCCCTATGTCTCCATGGTTGCAAAAGATAAGTTGACATTTCTCCATGTTCCAGATGTGGATGCCATCGGTGCCTGAGGGTGCGTCAGTGGACAAACTTCGTGGGCTGATCACATACCACCACAAGCCACGAAGGATCCATCATTTGATATTGCTAACGCATGAGTGGATGGAGTGTTGGGTATGAATGAACCCACGCTCCTATAATGAGCAGTGCCAGTAGTGTTGGGGAGGAGTCGAGATAACATGGTTATTGGATACCTAACTCGCATCTCTTGTTCTTAAATCACCGTCACTATAGCATAGGTTCTTTGTTATTCTAGAGGCAACATATGTACAAATACAAAATAACCCCATCAAGCAGGACTTCCATGACAACTATAAGCACTTTTGTATTTTTTTGTGAGTGGGCGCCAACTTTTGTATCTTCTGTGAGCGGGCACTGACTGCATAACCTGGTGAGTTTAGATTGTCGCCACTTATGGACCATGTACCTATCACGCTTTTGTGTTGGTAGGGCTTATTGTCACCTATTACCTAACAATTGCCATCCTCTCAGTGCCGGCATCTGTCCGACACAGCCAGCTTAAAGGTTAGCAGAACGTTAGGTTTGATACCTATCTGCCATGTATCCGCCATGCCCGTTATCAAGACTGTTATCAAGACTATTGTGCCATTTTACTGTGACAACTCTACTGCACCTCCACCAGTCCCATGCACGCTCACCAACCAATTAGAGTTGTATGGAAAGGCTCCCCAGTCAGGATCTCTCCTTGCCGATGAACCCCTTCCGACTACATCTACAGATGCCTGTGCCCCCCCTTCCAAAGTGTTTCGTCTCCAATCACCTGGGCCTCCTCAAGTTCATGCCATGTCACCATATACCCCCAAGGCCTCCAAATCCCATTGTATTGCATCCAAGGCCTCTACACCTTCAGACAAAGACTCTGCCGACTCCACCGATTCCACATCAGACTCAGAATCAACCACCAGCACCCTTTCTGAAGACTCCAAGATACTGAAACCTCCTGGTGAGGCAGGTCGACCTGGTAGAGGTGGCTATAACCTCGAGATGGCACTTGGGTGGAACCAGAAAAGCCACAGAAAATTCAAGGTATGCTTGTTACCAATGTTGTCATACCAGCCCTAACTAAAGACCTCAGAAATCCATGCATGCTCTCATTGCTCAACATCTCAATGTCATGAAGTGTGCATCTGCACAGGACCCTGATTGCCTCAGTTGGGTTAAACAACAGGTATGTGCACTAAAGTTGGCGATTGCCTTGTCTTCCTAATGACAGTCCAGGCCATGGAGAAATTTCCTGACCTCAAAAACTACAGTAACTGCTGGCCGGTAAGCGACATGGTGATGATGCACCTCAAGTACACATCCAGCCATGCAAGACACCAGGAACTTCAGGTGGCTGCAGCTAAGAATAAGATAGCTGTGGCAAGTCTCGAACTTCGCTCATTCCTTTGTGCTTTGCTTATTTAAAACTGCATAGAAACTAGTCATCACAGCAGAGGCCGTCCCTCACCCCAAAGCAGCCCCTTCACCAAATCAAGCCATGCCAACGTTTTCTGACCCACTGAAATGATATTTGCAGCATTTCTTTTCTGCGTACGGCACTGGTGCATGCGTGCATTGTTCGGGTTGAGCTTACCACTGGCAAAATAAACCCTCATTTGAGGTGATTCGTGAGGGAGTTCCATTGGATGTCGCAGGTCTTTGTAGTGCCATTTTGCCACAGCTGCCATGGTGGACACCCCCTAGAAAATCCATGATTCATCCAATGGTGTGACAAAATGGCTGTGCATACCTCTTGGACGGAAACGTGGTAGGTGGTATGTGATGATCACCAATCCAGAGACAGGAGGGGACTGGTCACAGTATTCATTACCACCACAAACTGTACATTGGGCATGTTGCAAAGTGCAAAGGAGATGTATAAACAACATTGTACAATATCGTGGATTTGGTTATGGACTATATATAGTATGTATGTACGGACAAGACGGAATGATGCAGACAATCAATCCACAGGCAGATGAGAGAGAGTTGATGAAAAGAAGTGAGTGATTTTTGGAGTTGTGCGAGACACAAATGTCACCATGGATCACTCACTCATCCTGGATTGGGGCCAAAGGTGCAGTTTCCATGCTCCGCCACTAATATTACCTAATCACGACTAATGCGGCTTCACCACCAGCCATCTCGCCAGGCATCTCCACATCCACACTGACGAACAAAACCACAAATGCCCCTTTCCTGGCTACGAGACCAGATGCTCGAGGCAGAACAATCTCTGGCAGCAGTAGGTCCCCCTCACACTTGACCCTGCATGGAGTCCCCCTCTGACTGACATCTCTCTTTAGCTACCGCATCCATCTCTTTCCTGGTTCGCACAGGAGCTCCAACTCTGCTACATGTGCTACGAATGCCTGTGCCATTGGTGCAAATGGCTCAAAAATTAGTCAGTCTTCTTTGGCAATCGCAACCCCCAAACACATACCCAGCAACCCTCCTCCCCCCCCCCCCCCCAGTGCCCCTCCACCCCCCCCCCCCCCCCCCCCCCCCCCCCCCCCCCCCCCACCTGCCTTGGAGCCTGCCCCCCTCCCCCCTCCCCCCTCCTCCCCTCCCCCACTCGTACAGGCCTATCCCATACCTGTCTATACTGACACTGTCCACTCGGCAGGCAGCTTGAGTCGCTCCACCACCCCATTGGAGAACGCTTATCCGATGATTTCGCCACATTCACAGGCATTGTCTAATGGGCATATGGCATCGCAACCATCCCTGTTGCCCTCTTATTACAGCAACAGCCCACCGACTTACACCAAACCTGCCCCTTCAAACTATGGCTATGTCTCTCCCACCACCCACCACCCACCCCCTGCCCACCCCCTGACCAGTACCATCAATCACACCTACGAATATTCCTACACCAAAAAATCCCCCTCCACCACAGATCCAGCCCTTGCTCCATCATCCGTCCTTGGACACCATGCACGATCACTCCCCCTGTCCTCGGCACATCTCTCCTCTGTCACCTCTCGTCTCTCCATCTCCTACATCTCCCACCCCCAGTCCTATCCGACCCACTACCATGCCATCAATTCACCATCCCCGATTCGGGTCACTCCATCTGCTCCCACTCTCAGACATCTGGTCCACTCATGCCTAGCTACTCTGCCTACCAGGACAACAGACATGATGGAATGGCATATCACACCCTTGATTCCATGCTTGATTCCTCTGGCCTTGCCAACAGTTACGTGCTGTCTCAGAACCACATCATCCATGGGAGCTACAGCCGCCGGCGGCTTTTCTGGTGACGACCAAGTATGTTTGACAAGCATAGTTAGTATGTTCACCCGGTTAATGTTGTATAACCATCTGATTGAATGCAGTTTGTGCAGGTACACCAATTGAATACCAATTTATCACTACATAGCATAGACATATGAGAGAGTGTGCAAAAAAGAAAGGCTATATCTAGGTATGTGCATGATGAGCATGTTGGCGTATACGCTCACTCACCTGTCTATGCTCCACCTTGAAGAATACCAGAGACCATGGTAGTCTAGTACTTCTCGCTAGCCTGCCAATGCGGCGTGCAAATCTGGATCACATGGTGAGTTTGTTAAATAAAAAGGGGCGTGTGCATGGTACTCACAATCGCATCATATAGTCTGCCAAAACACCATCTCTGGAGCACATATTGACCATGGAATGCTGGTAATCCGATCCGATCTTCATCACCACAGCATCACTGCAAAAGATCCCATTGACAGTACTCAGGAGTGGATTTTCTGGAAGATAAATGTGTCACTTGAAGAAGACGCGAAAGTGATAGGTATGGCCACCATCAACCAACACAACATCGCAATTGTGGACATAGGGTTGTATTGATGAGTGTTGGAATAGACTCTCGGCAATGGGAAATTGTGCAGCTGCTCGTGATGAGTCAGCACAATGTGTAGGTACCGATGCTGAGTGTGGCCGTAACCAGCTAGATAAATAGAGCCTGCATCTCAGATGCAACTCTTTTGTCTGCATGCAACATTGGTAAGTGCCAGTTAGATGAAGATGAATACTTACTGAAGCTGATGGAAGGATGTAGACTCGTGAGTTCACCATCACAGATGGAGTGGTGTCCAGCACCAATGCAAAATATGGGGTGAGTGGGCGATGAGTGGGTGATTTTACAATGATGATATACTATTAAGCAACAATTAGGATCGCAGAATTAGGATCTATGAGCCCTAACAAAAGAATTGGTACATATGTATTAACAAATCTAGACTAGTCCAGACCAGCTGACGACATCTGATAGCACTGGCAACCAGCTGCATGATGATCCGGGTGTGTGGTTGCCGTAATTGGTTGCTGGACAAGCCAGACTATAGTATGTTGGCATCGGATTGTTTGTCGTTTGCTGAAAACAAAAGTTGGCTCAGATAGGCTAATGAAAAAAAAAGGAAGCGCAACCACTGGAACAAAGAGTTTTCATTGGCGACGATTATTGTTCTCCTGGTGACCTGGACCAGCGATTATTGTGTGAAGAAGGTATTTTATTCTCCAGTACCATCATCGGCTGCTGAAACTCATGTCACGCTTTACACTCCCCGGCACATTTTCTGACAATCCTTGAACTACTTCCTCTGATGATTTGACTTGGATGTCTCACCCTTCAGAGCCTGATGTCCAAGCTGTGCAAGCAGCCACTCTGTCCACTCCGATTCCTTCAGATCCTCCACTAGTCAATGTTGGCGAGAATATGAATACTGACATTGAGACCCCCCCTCCACTACTTGTCAATGCTAGCAAGGATATGAATACTGACATCGAGCTACCCCCTCCACCATCTGTCAGTATCAGTGAAGATATGAATACCGACGTTGAGCCATCCACCATTTACGCTACCAATACCATTACTAATTTCCAACGTCAAGCCACCTCTGTTCACACAGATGATCTGCTGGTCAGCAGTCACAAGGACACGGACACGGACATGGAGCCAAACTTAGCACTGGTCCTGCAGAGAAACAATGGTGATGAGATAGGTGGCAAGGTTAGTTTTCCTCTCTAGTTGTGTCATTGTCTAATATATTATTGCAGATTGACTACAAGTGCCCCCATGGAGATGTGGACTTTTCATTGTCTCTGCATGATGAGGTCCATATTAGGGATGAGACTATTGACTGACTACATGCCAAGCTACGACAGCAAGATCATGTACGTACACTGTTTTTAGGTCATCCACATTCTGCTCACCGAACCAACCTGGTTGCAGGCACGCAAGCAATCACATCAGGAGCAGCGATGGATGGCTGAGCTGTACAAGATGCATGAACAGGAGGCAACAAAGAGGAACCAACTACACCAGCAAGAGATAGCTGGTATACGAGAAATATTATTGCAGAAAGACCAAGATATGGCCATACTCCGTCAGGAACTTCAGGTAAAGTGATAATAAAATCATGCCATGCACTGATTCCAATAATGACTACACAGGGACACAATGAACTGTGCAACAAGCTTGAAGAAGCCCAGCGACTACAAGCTCAACAACACACTCTGCAACTTGATGAGTTTCGTAAGCAGTTCCAGGTGAGACAAGCATGATTCTGCTCTACTTCTCTGCTGAATTCCTGCAGACTCAGATGGACGAGCTGCAAGCCAACCATGCTGCCAACATCAAAGTGCATGTCCAGCAAGAGGTCAATAAAGTTGCATTGGTGATTCAGGTACATACATTCGGACCGTCCACTCATACATAAAGACTGAATGTAGTGCAGGCTGAAAAAGAAAGAGAGTTAGCAAATATCGAGCAACGCTTTTTGTGCCTAGCAAATCCTCATGTGAGTCGTCGTTTTCTTTATTTGTATGGGTACATAATCCTTGGGATAAATAGGCAAGCATCGTACCATGCAGATCATATACACCAGATGACCATGACTGCATGGCCATCACATCTGAGGCACCTAAGCCTCATGGAGTGACTCTGGAACAAGATCCTCGTGTCCATCACTCACAACCATGGCCGCCATTCAAGACTCCGACTCGACCCCGTGCATCCCTTTCTCCATCTCTCAATGCTATCAAGAGAATCAGGAAAACATGTGGAATCACTTGCAGGACACACCTTATTGGCATAGACCTTGAGGTAATACATTGCTATGTTGACTGTGTGGAAGACTGACATTCCTTTAGGATGACAACTTGGCACCGCAAAGACAGTCCGAGGATATGAACAACTCTTCAAGCAAGGTCGAGGGTGGTCAGGGCCAGAAGGGCCCAAATGCTGGTGCAGTTGACCCTAGTACTGCAATCGTTGAGGCCTTTGCCAAAGGGATGGAAACACTCATCCGTAACATTGTCAGTAATACTACTACTCCAGGTCCAGTTACAAAGCAGAGTCCAAGGTGGAAGTGAGTGGAAAACCATGCAGTTCGTACAGAGAAGGCTATGGAGCCCAGTGAGCATCGTGATTTCATATTGGTGAGCTTTAATCTTCTGTCACTGCAATCACATATTCACACTCTATAGAGTGAAATTCGTCGCCTATTCAAGGACAGACTAGACATCACACAAGACTTGGATTTCATAACCCACCAGCTGGCCAAGTTTGAAGACATACATGTAATGAATCCCTAAGATGGGTGTACATTTCATTTTTCCATCATTCTTGGTTGCGGGTCACAGCCACAGCATAGCCACAGAGTCTCACAGGTCATCACAAGTCATAACGAGTCATAATGAGTCACATCAAGTCATAATGAGTCATGACCTCAATCGAGTCACAACGAGTCATACCAAGTCATACCAGAGTCAGTAGGAGTCACTCTTGGTCACTCTGACTCACATGCCTCATGCAGCAGGCACTGCACACAGGATTGCACAGGATGCACAGGATAGCACAGCCAGCCTCAGAGGAGGCACTGTCATATCTTATCCTATAGCAATATGGACGCTTCACAGCCCTTTCTGCCTCATGTACCAATAGCTATAGTAGCTCAGGATAGCCTCAGTAGCATGGACCAAGCACTGCCTTGTAG
>JBBPKX010000397.1:0-13066 GCA_038089435.1 Boletus austroedulis | reverse complement strand
TGTTCATTACTCTGACCGAGTTTTTCGTAATCTATCGCGTCACAGAGAGCGATAATCAGAGACCCTCATCGTCATTCCATGTCGTAGATCTGTCAAGATCGCTAAAGAGAGACCTCGCACGTTGATCACTGTGCATGTAGCAGGATGTCGGCAGAAGAAAAAAGGACAATCGTGTTGCCGGCTACGCACTGACAACCACGTGGCCGCCATGCAGATATCATCATCTTTTGGGTACATCAAACTACCATCGCAGGCACAGAGATGGTAAGTCGAAACGGTGTCCGTGATGCCCGTCCGTCGCATCTAATAAAATCGCTCATTGATGTACGTACTTAGCACAAATGGAAGCAACCTCGAGGCGTACAACTGAGTCCGCGCTCGGAACGACCTCAAGGGTCGGAGTGAGGGTCGATTTACGGATGCGGATACTTGTGTGCCGGGGAAATCATCATTTCATACTCTGAGGGGCCGCCGGTATGTGGCGTCGTCAGGGCCGTATAGGAATGGTCCCCAGTAGGTTCCGGACGTCGTAATGTGGCCGTATGGGTGGTGCAGCCTAACCGGACCGGTTCTGATCTATATGGGTCAATTGCGTCCGAGCGTGCTTACCACGGAATTCGTTGTCTGAGCCATATTCGCCTCTCGAGTGTTCCCAGGACGGTTCGTGCGTGGAGTGTGCACCGACGATCGCTGCAAGGGTTCGGCTGGCCATCAATATCGCCGAGCGTGATGCACATGCGTTGCATGCCATCGACTGCAACAGCAATGCCACGCACCCACAGGACGACTGCGCCCTGCCATCTTGTACCCGGATCGCCGGGATAACCCACGGGTGTCGTGAACACTCGGGCGCCTATAAACCACAGGTTCGCAAGTGGATGCCGCACAATCGCCCAAACGGACCTCCAACTTTGGGTGAGACATGCTCGATCTGGTAACAACGAAGACCAACGTTCCAACCACTCGGCAACTTTTCACGAAATGTTCCGGGGATCAGATGACAAGGCGGGCTGTACACGTGTAGACGCTGACGTCGTAAACTTATCTTTGGTCACATAAAAGGGCCCGGACAAGGTGGCATGTCTCAGAACCGAGACAGTCAGCAAATTGTCGATCGTAATCACGAGCACTTGAAAAAGACACGCCGACCGTCCATCTCTCTTCACCAACACTATCATCATCATGCGTCCCTATGCCATCTACGAGCACCCCGATTTCACGCTCTCGGACGACAGCATATCCACCCTGCAACGCATGGCCACGGCGATCACCGTCGTGGCAGCATCGGGTGCAGCGGTATACGAACTTTTGACCCGCATCGACATCAAAACAGGGTACGCAGCGCTCAGTGATTGGCACAGGACCTGACCAACTAACGAGAGCCGACAGTCTCTCTGTTTACCTCTGATGGTCACGTGTTACCACGACGTCCGGTGACTCCGGTCAGTACCCGGATCCCATGGTCGAGGGAGTGGTCGCGGTCTGTATGAGTACGACAGGCATGAAGGAACAAGAGTGGTTGTACGATGACAGGTGTTAGATGTCAGACATGTTACTTTACAGCCATCGACCCATGGTTGATAGTCGATTACCACATAACGGGACAAGAAAATGGGCTAGAGTTGTTGGATCCTTTGCTGCACCTTTTCCCTGACTGTCTGGTATGCGCTCATGAGCGTTTGCTCGTTGATCACGATTTCGGTCGTATCGGCTTTCGGGCGACTGACTCTGGAGGCGATCGTCGTCGAGTCTGTTTCGACGATGATGCTGTCGACGGAAATGAGGCGGGCGCGTGTGTGATATGACGGCGAACACGCACCCGTCATCAATGGTCTCGTCCAGACACAAGAGAACCAAGTCGAGGTTCTCCAGCACGGCACGCTTCTCGACCTGATTGCGCAGCAGGAGCGAGACGGCATCAAAGAGCGCAGTGAGCACGGTGTAGAGCATGATTTCGTTTTCGGTCGGGCCGCCAATGACGTAGAACATGAGATCAAGGGAGTGGCGAAAGACGGCGAGGTGGCCGTCGAAGAGAATCACGTCGCCTGGCGAGCATGCGGGTGAGCAGGGTGAAGAGGGAGAAAGGGTGGTCGCACCGCCTGGCTTCTTTGTTTTCTGCCATAGGCCCTTTTCGAACGTGCGCTGGTCCTTTTGGGACTTGGATTCGCCCGCACGGTAGTATTTCGCGAGCACGCGGTGTCCCTCGCTGTCGAGGATGATGAACGCGCTGACGCTGTAGAGGGACAAGTTCATCGTGTTCGAGGCCAACTGAGTTTCAATACACGTTTTGGGGTAGTCAAGACGAGCCCAGACCCCGTTCAGCCAACGTTCAAAAAGACGGTCGTCCGAGCGATGACCATCATTACCCGCCCCACTTCTCATCGCTGACGACGTCGACCAAGGCAAGTCACTACTCGTGCGACGTCAGCGTAGCTCTGAGCGGAGCAGCTGGCATTGCTCTGCGTGGATCTCATCAGCCAAATGACGCCGTCTTTCATTATCCCAGTGTGTCCCGCTGTATGAATCTAATTGTCTGCCACCCGTTGTCCGTGCTGTCGTTACGCTGCACCCGCCGTGCTCGTCGGGGCGCTGTGAAACCCGTCCAGCATCCACCTCGACACCGGCAACCGATCACCATCCTGCTCGTCATTTCACAACGCTGTTCATCCGTGTCTTCCGCGGAACACATCGTCCATGGACCTTTATCAGCGGATCTCTCCTTGATATCCCCCACGTGAATGGCACGCTCCCATCTGCTTTACGTCAATTCCAACATACCTTTGCCTGCCCTCCCCTCGCTTGTGGGCCAAGGGACATACAGCGCAACTGGAAACAGTCAGCTCTCCACGGCCATACTGAGCCCGCTGAGAACCACGTGTTCCCCTTTGAGTCTTTTCGTGCCTCTCAAGCATCGTGTTCTCGCCCGGACGCAATCTCTTCGCAGTAAAATGAATGCTCCATCCGCTCGATGAGGTCAACAATTTCCGTTCACACTGCGATTGCCTTGGTCCTCCTGGCTTTCAAGTGATTCCATCGTAAGTCCTATGTCATACATCTGTTAGGCTCTTTGAGGAAGAGGGTTTTTCTGATGATCAATAATAGGCTCAATACGTTCAAACATGACGCCATCCCATGCACTGCCTTGACGGCCCGGCAGCGCTAACACCTTACCGCTCGCCGGAACATGCAATCCTGCCTGCATCCTGTTACAATCGTGTTCTTGCCCTGCTTCGGATTTGCAAGACATTCGGAGTGCGGCAAGCGTAGGCATGCCATGTTCCTCTCAGCGGTCTGTTGCCTTGCCCCGCATCCGATAAATGGGGAATGTATAAGAACCTTTCCGGTCTTGGATCTCTTGTCCCTCGACAAAGCCCTTTTCGAAGTCGTTCCACCGACTGCAAAAGAGAACCAGGTTTCCTTTCCACACCTTGGCCTTCGGACAGCCTTTCCTTTTAACGTCCAGCCCTTCACTCAACTCTTCCCTCCCGCTCTCCATAATGTCCGGTCTCGACTATTCGACCTTTTCCATCAGGTGCGCTTAGCCCACATTAGCGTCTCTTCTCTTCTTACCATACGAGCACCCGTTAGCTCGGCCTTGAACTTGACGCCTTCCCAACAAGTCCCCGCGAGATCTTACCCCGCTGACCCCAACCAACAACACGATGCGCAAGATGTCATCGATTCGCATATATGTGACATGCAACGTGATGATCTTCCCTCAAGGTCCGTCCTTGCCGCCCACGTGTAGATAAATATTCGAATGTTCTTGAAAATTCCATTTACAGCATCCATATGACGGATCGTCCACGCGAGCGTGCGTTAACATTTTCCGAACCGTATCTTGGACAGGGGCCAAGTAGCCGGACCTTTCTCTTTCATCATTTTCCCCATCAAAACGACCCCGCGGATGACATACAAGGGAACATTCTATGTGCCCGGCTGGGCCGCTTTCACTTTCCTCCGCATTGTGGTGGCCACGGGTGTGCGTCAGTCGACGAACCCGTAAATGTACCGACGGCCATCACTGGGAACCCGTACGTTCATCAGTGTATTCACTCGAACCTTTGCCACTTACGTTCAGGGTGGCAGCTCGCAACACAGCATACATTACCCCGCACCTGTTCGCGGATCCCTCCCCCAATGCGTCAACGACGCTAGTACCATCACCGAGGACGCGAGGCCGGAACTCACTACATTCCATTGTGACGTCAGCACTCGGGCACCAATCCGTCGCGCCAGCATGTCGTTGACGGACTGCCCGTTTGGCAGCCATTACAAGTTTGGCCTTCCTTCATCATTGCCGTCCATGGCCGTGGACGCTGCAACATTTTTGCCAGGCGAGATGATCACGAGTCCTTCGCCACCCCCCACGGCGTATCACGATGACGAATGTGTGGGCGCAGGCTGCGCTCGTGCGTTCACGTATGCTGACCAACTGTCTGCGATGACGCGTTCGACAACGCACGAACACGCGAGTCACTGTCCCTTCGATCACCAGACTGTGCAATCACTCGGTGGACTCCAAGAGGTAACTCATCAGAGTATACTGCCCCTCGATCACAGGTTTGCAGCTACCATTGCCACGCCTTTACCTCCCTACTCGTCCTCACATTCACCGCACGATCACCCCATTTGCGAGTCCCCTTCTTTCGGCGCTGTCACTTACCCGGAAGAGCTCCCAAGGCCAGGGTCTGCTCCGCCATTGATTGACAACCAAGTGCCTTTTGTTGGCGATGCCCGAGCAGTTTTCCAGTCCTCTGCTGAAAACGCCATGTGTTGCGACCACGTCAACCGTCCGCACACCCGGTATCCCCAACCCGTCGCCCCTAGTCCAGGACAAAGTCCGCGATCCTCCCCGAGGAGGGCTGGTTCGATCGGTCACAATTCCCAAAAAACTCCGCCTGACTCTCGTCATCTACGTCGCTGGTCCTCGGCAACTAACCATGCCTTGCGCGCCTCGCCTCCCTTCACACCTTCCTTTTCCCCGAATATTATTCCTTTCCCCGGGTACCCTGCACCACCGCCTCATCAGGCGTCTTGTTCGTCCGATACTTCCTTCTCCCACTTTTCGCCTTGTTCCGAATCGGAGAGTGACGACCTACCAGCATACGCGATGCCTCATGCCGCAGCAGCTGTCGAGCTCATGGAAGCCGTCCCCGCGGACCAACAGCCACAGCAACAACCGACACCGTCCATGCGCTCCGTCATCCGATGTGACGGCCACCTCGTCGACGAAGAATCCTGGACAGCTGCCCTCTCCCGCCCAGACAAACTCGTCCACGTCTACGAATGCTTTTGGGACCTCACCCACTCCCCCTGCGGGATGTGGATCGAAGGTGACCAATCGAGCGTTGCCGACCACCTCGCGCTCTTTCATGGCTTCCGTGGGGGCGAGGTGACGACGCGCTGTCTGTGGCGCGACTGTCCAAGACCGCACATGAAAGGGACGAGTATCGCGCGTCATGTCGTGACGCACATTGGATTCAGGGTCAAGTGTCATACGTGCAAGCACGAGTTTGCGCGCGTGGACGCGTGTAATCGAGCGCACAGTCGATCTGGATGTTTGGGGGTGGGTCAACCCATGTATGGGGACTTGCAGCGCGTACTGGATGCGCGCAAGGTCGATCCGCTGCAGAGACCGTCCAAGAAACGAAGGACGGACGAGTGACGTGGAACGCGGGCGTGTGTGTCGATTTCGTTCACCGAAAAGCTGGCCTTCTTTGTTTTTTTGTTCTTTTTGGCTTCCTAGTCTTCTGCTTCTTCTTCTCCTCTTTCATTTTCCCTGGCTGTTCTTCTTTCGCGCGGGGGCAGGCTACTCAACTTCTTCGTCTTCTTTTCGCCCCATCCCACACTGCAATTTCCCCCCTAAATTATATCTTTTACATAAAAAAACGATCGCACCTTTTTTTTCTCTGTACACTCGACACTTAGTCATACCCTAGTTCCACGTCAATTCCTAATGCGAAGTCTTCACGTCACACAACGACAGTGCGCCGCTTCAAACGAGACAAGCGTCCATCGATATCCATTACTACCGAATGTACAGGTCCCGCTCCAATAAATCAAAACGAATGACAACTGACGACCACCCTCATGCGCGATCGCGTGTCTTGTTTGTCTAATTCCACGCGGCTTGAGCGTACAAGCCCAGCACCGCATCCGCCAACGTCGGTGTGTACAGCGAGGCGTCCGCAGACGTGTAATTGGTCGAGTTCTGCACCTTGTTCAATATGCGCAACACCGAGCTCTCGATAAAATCTACGAAAACGAGATCGATCAGGGTGTCGTCGGTCACGTTGGGGGTGTTGGAGCCGATGTAATCTGGAACCGAGTAGTAGGGCAGGGGGATGTGGAGCGTGTCATCACCCGCGCCGGGACACCCCTGTAAGAGGAAATGATGAGGGAAAAAAAAGAGATGATCAGTCAGTCTGACCGAGCGAGGCAACACGAGATGACTGACGTCGGTAGTGACGTATCCGAGCGTCAGGTTGGTCGCATTGGCCGCCTGTATTTGGCGTGCCTGCATGTCCCGTAACCAATTGCGATACTGCTTCTCAATCGATCCACGACCCCAGAGTTCCTTCTCCACCTCGGAACGCTTGGCATTGGTCACACCGTTCAAGGCTGGTAGAACCTGTTTCGCAACGCCCAACGTCACGTTGGGGATATAGTAGAATTCATCGGTGAACGGTGAAGCAGTAAGTTGGTCGTTCTTGGTAAACGGTCCCGCGAAGACGTTGTAACGCAGTTCACCCGAGTTAGTGATGATAATGTTGGGGATATTGGCGCGCGTGTTGTTAATTGCAAGGGCGACTGGTGCAGCTTCCGCGATAAACAAAGTTAATACGCTTTCGTT
This sequence comes from Boletus austroedulis, assembly GCA_038089435.1. Taxonomy (NCBI): domain Eukaryota; kingdom Fungi; phylum Basidiomycota; class Agaricomycetes; order Boletales; family Boletaceae; genus Boletus; species Boletus austroedulis. The sequence continues at coordinate 6,210 of JBBPKX010000397.1, read as the reverse complement.
CGACGGGTAGGGGTTCCTATGAGGGACATCATTAACTGAACCAAATGTCGGCGTTGAGCCGAGACATACTGATTCATGGTATAGGTCAACGGAGCAGTGCCATAAAAGTAGGATAGATCAAAATCGCTAGCAAGTTGCTGCAAGCCGTAGGTAATACTCTGGCCATAGAGGGTGTCGAAAGTAAGGTTTGACTTAGTGGTGTGGTACTACGAGTCGTTTAATACCGTCTGGTTCCAGATTGAGGTATGGGATGGCACCTACCTCGTATGTAACCCTATTTTGGTCGAGATACCTCCGGTTAAATGTTATATTATTTGTGTTGCCCACGGCAGCATCAAGGTCCGCGCCTAGCGAGACTCAATGGTACTCATCATTGTAGTTAAGGAGTACGCACTCATCCAGCCTATACCATACTAAGTTGGGTAAATTTCCAGGGGGTAATCAACGAACCAATCGTTTCCATATAGCGGCCGCTCTCCAGAGCCATTGTCCTCCCATCATACTGCTGACAGTCGCGAATGTGGGTGTGACCTGTGCACATGTCGCAATCAAGCATCAAAAAGGTAAAGTCACAATGCGAACCTCCGAAAATCAAGATAGGTGTGTAGGGATGTACTGCCCGAATTGCATTAAATACAACCGGCCCTGTAATTGAATTTATTGACGTCGGTCAGAATTTCAATCCTATTGTGCCTACAGTTATCATGAGATACTGGCATATGGCTGATTGCACGCGTCAGACTGGACCATGTGAGAGTTATAGAGCGTACCCAACTAGCACGAATACGTCTGGTTCCTCTGCGATGGCTTCTGCAAACTAAGAAATGAAAGTATTTAAGACGTGACCAATACAGATCGAGCTACTTACCCATTGCTCTTTCACCATATTGGCTACAAATTGAACAGTAGTATTAGCGGAGTTCCCTGTAAAGTCGTACAGAACGCCAAGGGATGTCACACTGCGACCTCTTCACAGAATGTATTAGTAACACATGGTGGAAAGGTTATCAAGGCAGAGCGGGGTGCACATAACATAGGACTATAGTTTGGCAAAGATAAGGATAAAGGATGGATGCGTACTTCCTAGTCGTGAACTTCACGTAGCGGTCTGTAAGTTGCAGAGGAACTTCAGTCAACAGCATTGTGACCGGGCACTCAACTCACTGCCCACCGGGACACTCACGACCTCGCCATCAGAGTTGAAAACAGTGATGTTGACATTGGACGACAAGTAGCGACCGTGCAGGTTTGGAACGAAATTGGTGTACCTGCCAAGCCCAATACATTGAATTGATTATTCAGCGCGCGTGGAGACCAAGTGTTCAAAGAGCGAATTGAATGGACACAAATGATGTGGATATCGTGACCAATACAATGGATGGTGATGGATGGCAGACCCATAGAGTTGGTGCACATCCATGTATCGGTAATGGAAACATAGAACAAGATCGCGTGGTCAGCATGGCATAAGGTGTATTTTTGGTGTACGCACATGTCATACGTGTTAGCATAAATATATAGTTCATGGCTATTTGAGAAATAAGCCTTCGTCGAGCGCTCTCTCGTTGGAAACCATGGTTGTACTTACTTTCCGATGCTCATCAGATCATACGGAAGACGCTCGAGGAACTTGTTCGACTGTTTTCGCGCATGCGATCAAAATAACTTCCGAACCCGGAAAATAAGGCAAACCTCGTGAGCATCCACACCACCGGGAGGATAACCATCCGAAAGGCCAGTCCCTGCGCCGAGCAAAGCTAAATATTTAACCCGGTGAGAAGTTTTGGTTGATTCACCATCATGCAAATCTCCGGAGTCAACGAGGAGAAGGTCTACGTCTTTCTCCTATGATGCATGTTGGCAAGGAGGCTACGGGGTGATAAGCGGTAGGGAACTGACGATGGCAATCTGTTTCATGTGCGTGACGAAGCTTGAAAAGTCGCCGAGATCACCGCTGCGCAAGTCATCAGCGTTGACGCGGTCACTCAGCAGGTGTGTGCACTCGGACAGAAGAGGGCTCGCCTGTAATTTGGCTCTGGCCAGGGGGTCCTCTGATGGCCGAGGAGCCATCCATGCGTGTCTGTGGTGTGGATCACGTTGAAGTCGCCCCAGGGAAGTGCACGGTACGGCGGCGTAAGCGGAAATTGCGGATACTCGCGCTTTGCATGGACGTGAGCATGGTGCTCGTCGTCAGCACAAGCGACGGCGAGCGCGACGAGAGAGAGAAAGGAAAGGAGCATGGCAGGGCAGCTTCGCCGGGGATAAGTAGCTCATGTTGATCGCCGTACTTTTCTAGGAATGGCCGTGTGAGCGATACCGCATGGGCGGCATTGGAACAGGGACAAACATAGCCCCAAAGGTAGTCATCTGATAGACTTGTCTCTTCCTTTCACTCGTCCTAGCAAACGTGCGCTCTCGCGTCGTTGCGAACAACTTACTCACTTCAGTACTTGCCGGCCCCCGACGGATCTATGTCTACTTCTTCTAAATTTCGGCGGTTGAGGGTTCCTAACCAACCAAGCCAACCGGCACCGTGGAGCACTGCTTCCGACGAGGACGGGTAATCATTTTGAACTAGAATTCAAGATGGCGTGACCCGAAAATGACCCCGTTTCTCAGGTATCCCACTACATAGCATGGTAAGTGTTCTATCGTAAACGTTGTCTAATCTTTTGCAAGGCATGCCCATCACGGCGTAACGTAGGCACGATCACATCAACGTCCCTCTTCTACCCAACTGCCAACTCTGGCAATCCTGCTCATCCACCCACTTATAAGACTCCAACGACTTATCCCGGAATCGCCTGACGCGGCGACTTTGCACGCAATGTCGTGTCTTGCTGGTCTCGACATCGAGTACTGTCCTCTATATCCACATACCCACCGTCCTCTAGCATACATGACGTGAAGGCGGGGACTGGGTGGAAACGCTTGGCTCGGCAGCTGGTGTAACCATGATCTCTGTGGATCATGTCCGGCCACCCACCACTCTTCAGGGTCTTTGCTTAAAACCATTTACCCGCCACTCTATTATTAACTTGACTGTTGTCCCTTTTTTTGATTTTCATTTCGTGGAGGTAGATGGGCAGTAGCCATAACAGATGCAGATATTTTCTGATTGGCCTGAGTCTGATTGCGATTTCCCAGTTCCCAAGTGGCGAACTGGAGACACGTTTATCGTCGCTGTTTCAATCACGAAAGCATCAGTGTGTCGAATCGTCTTTGCTCGTGATACGTAGAGGACTTACTACTATTATAGATGCTGGATTATATTCTGCTTGCAGCGCCCATACTCGCTCATCCCTGAACAAGGGGTATATACTATTTAACGTAAGCGGGGACAACCTCAAATCCTTTTTTTTTCCAGGTGTTATCGAGGTCTCTAGTCATTTACAACTTCGTCCAATCTGTTTCCCAGGGACAATGTACCCTAAGCCGCCACGCGCCCGAAGACCAGAAACGGTGACGTACCTCTGATTCCGTATGTAAGGGGCGGAACAGCATGGCTTCGCGTGGCTGCCACGAGACCACAACAACCTTGATTTCTTCGGAAATTTCGATGAGACCCTCACTTGAGAACTCGGCTGTTTTTGCACCCCCCCCTTCAGGTCATGGTCGCAAGCCCTGAATCGGCCACTCGAGAGCATATTCTAGCGGCTTAAGGGAGTCGATGGTCCGACCTGACTCTCGGGGTATATAAGTCGAGAAGACTACCACCGCAGCCCCCATGTCCGACCAGTATTCCCATTACGCACAAATGGATGATCTGTCTGACGGGTCCCCGTTCTCATTGTCAGTGAGGCAAAATGCTAATGGTGATCAGCGCTGACATGGTTTCCTACACAGTTCCGGTACCCATTCTGATCACGATCACCACGCACTAGGACCTGCCGGGTATTTGGCCATCCATCAGGCCTCGTACACCCTGAACCTCGTCTCTCCTGAGCTCCAGGGAAAAGTATTTTTTTCCAAGAATACGTCAAGGCCTGTACAATTCTCATCCCCATTTGGAGTCCCGATTCCGCCGCGCGCTACCGACATTTATCCATCACAGCTCGGTTATTCGAGCTCAAGCACCTGTTCCTTGATCCATGAGGACTATCCACAAACAGTTGCTATGCCGACTCCGGCTGGGAACGTACGGTATGATGTTAGCGTGATGGACGCTCATGGGTGCCATTACGATCTGCCATATGGCCCCGTTTATGACAACTGCATGATCGAAGATCCTTCCGTTATAGCATCTCAGACATATCCCGCTGATGGCACGTCGAGCTACGTGGACTCCACCCTTTCCCCGGTCCCAACTCCTCCCCAGTCTCCCTGCCACCGTATCACTTCATACCAACACGTCTCACCACTTGATTCTACTCTTATCCCCAGTCCCTCTGCGAATTTTGACTTCAGCCCATACTCTTCAAGCTCTCCACCTTTGGTTAGCCAGAGCCTCCTCACCCCGCCTTCCAATGTATCAGACCAAAACCAACCCTACTTCATCACCACATTATCCATTGACCAATGTCACACGATCACGGTCTCATTAGATGCTATCGAATTCCCCCCCTACCACAACGTATGGGAACTGTCCTTCTTCGAATGTTGCTGGGAAGACTGCGGTGTGTGGATCACCTGTGACCATGACGCAGTCAGGGACCACATGGCGCGCGTCCACAACATAGCACTCAAGGGGAAAACGGACGGCGCGATACCTTGCAAGTGGACTCATTGTTCGTCGGCTCCGAAGCGGAGTGGGATGGTGAGACATCTTCGTACCCACTTTGGTTTGATGTGGCAATGCTCTGTATGCGGGAAGAAGTATACGCGCACAGACAGCTTGAGGTCTCATGCTGACAGGGAACCCCAGTGCAGGTTAGCCCAGGCAGTTAGCCGTCCGAGCGAGATAGCCTACAGAGTCGGGAGGGTTGGGGGAGACACCGTGGCTTTGACCAAGGTATTGCAACAGTAAGGCAGGAGTGGGACATGGGCTTCATTGTGAAAGTAGCGTCGTATTGGAGGGTCGTACAGTACTAGAACGTGTCGTAATGTTACAAGAAGATGAGATGAAGTGTTATAAAGGAACGGCTCGTGACACAGCAGAGAAAACATACAAAAGGAACGGTGTATGAGGAACTCACTCTGCATACAGGTATCAGAGTCGAAGGAATGGTGTATGACCTCCCTTCCGGAGAAACATAACTCATGAAGCTTGAGCTGGCGTCAAAGAAGAGAAAGAAGGGAAGAAAGAAGAAAGAAGGGAGAAGGGAGAAGAGAAAACGTGGCGTATTCATGCCCTGACAAGTTTGTAAGAGGCGGGATGCCGTTGTGTGAAGAAGTCCTTCGAGTTCATCTCGCTCGAGCTGGGGGGTGACGGACACTTTGACCCAGGATACACGGACCTCCGCAGCCATTGGACCAGGTTGTCGAACCATTCGTACAACCACGTGCACCAACGTAGGCAGATGCGCACGGAGACCCTTGCACCGAATGCCTGACCCATGACAATCAGGTTGTGGTTCTGCCTCGAGATGGCCAGCAGAGGCCGTGCCCGGGCATCATGGAGTCTCCAGCTAGATAGACACAGCTCGAAACGCGTAAACGTCATCGAAAATACCGTCACAGGATGGGGTCGTGGCTCCGAATAAGTTTTACCTGAAGTACGAAGCATCAATACACCCGCCTTTCGCAAACAGGGATGGCGTTACGCCGCCCGCCATACGTTTGTACTACGTACCTGACTCGGTTTGGGTAACAGTTTCGGGTGAGTAGGGGAACTTACGTTCGCTGGTGGGTGAAGGAAAAAGCACTGATGCAGTGGAGCTCACTGGCAGGCCAACTGTTCTTCTTCCATTCAAATGACCAGGTTTTTATCCCCAGTCTGCCGCGCTGCGGCAACATGCCACTGCCAGGTGGCATCTATGAGCACACACCACAGCCGCAAGAAGCCTACTATAGGAGTAAAGAAGGTGGCCAGTGCATGCTAGGGTGTCCAATTCAGGGTATGCGGCCAAATGGAGGGGTGTCCGAGAGTCAGGTTTGGCGAGGGTGCTGGAGTGTCCAGTTGAAAAACCTGACAGGGACACCTGGAGATAACCTGGAGAGCGGCCATACGTGAATATGGGTTGGCGTTGGCATGCTACAAGTGAACATCGTGTGATCAATAACCGATCAAGGCCGATCCAACGCCGCAATGATGGAGTGGTACACTGGAAG
>JBBPKX010000395.1:0-16843 GCA_038089435.1 Boletus austroedulis | reverse complement strand
CATCATCACTACCACCACTAATGTCCTTACTGACTTTGCAACTGACATTGCTATCACCACTGACACCAGTACCAACACTGGTCTGGTCCTCAATGTCATCTCTGACACTACCAACACCACCTCCAACCCATCTGGCACTGAAACCAACTTGGTTGCCACATCAATTACTGTCCTGACTGACCATAACTGTGCTATCGTTTGCACAGACTGAAGCATCACCACCATCATGTACATTTTGCACTGACTGTAACCACTTCATCCACAGATGCCCTCTCGCTGGGGAGTACATCCAGACTAGACTAATAGTCTGAGGTCTGGACCATTGACTGTACCTACCCAGGAGGGCACACATACTGCACATCCCTGGTTGTACTACCATGTATGCCAGCCTGAAGCACATACTGTACTTGCTAACTGTCAACCACAAATGTCACTGCCACCACTGACTTCAAATCCAGCTCCAGCTCTGGTATCCTTGTCAATTCCATCTTTACTGCCACCACCACCATCATTACTGCCCAAACTGACCATCTCAGTGCTTGTGCTTTCACATCACATGCCTGCACCTGCTGCTTGCTCATTTTGTGCTAACCATTCCTATTTTATTTGCAGATGTCCCATTGCCACTGAATATATCCAGACTGGACTTATAGTCTAAGGTCCAGACCAACATCTGTACTTGCCAGGTGGCAAACATATTCCATGGATCACAGGCTGCACAACAATTCATGCTAGTCTGGACCATATCATTGCTAATCACTGCTCATCATCATTACCACCATCATCATCACTGACATTATCACTAGTCCAGAATTCAAACTGGACTTTGTGTCCATCTTCATACCAGTTGTCATTGTCATTGCTAATGCCACTGATATCATCATGGACTTCACTACTACAATCAATCCAACCATCATCATCAAAGCTGACTGCATTGTCACCACTGCTGCTACTGTCATCAACATCATCATCATTGGCACTGGTCCAGACTTCATCTCAGACATTGTACCAGTTCTCTTCTTGACCATCATTGTCACCATCATCTTCACCATCAATGCCTCAGAATTTAGCATCATCATCGCCTCCACTATCATCACCAAAGCCATATTGAAAAACACTGCCATGACACTCAGTTGCACAAAGATTACCATCTTTACCCTTGTCCACACATCTGCTAGTTACTCCAGCAGACTTGTTACCAGTACTGCCAACCTTCTTTCACTTATTGTTTTCTCCACAACCATGCATTACTAACATCCTTCTCTACCTAATCCAGACAATGCTGGCCTTGTTGGCTGCCTTACCATCTCTGACATGAACTCTGTGCACATGGCTGAGAGGCCATGATCTAAAGCCTCCTGGAGGGAAGACCATTTGTCTTGTTTATTTTCATGATTTTTTCATCATTTCTCATACTTACCGTTCACTATCATTTCTTCTGATTTACCATCACCAAATACCAATTATCACTGTCAATTCTGTTCCATTCCACTGTATATACCACTGGACTATCACCAGACTATCTTGTTTTACCCCAAGTTTTGTCTGGAGATATCTATGAATTGTTTCAAAACCATCATTGAAAAGGTAAAAACAAATACTAAATACCTATACTGTCATCCTACAATACACTCACCATATGCATTCCACTGACCAAAAGTCTGACTGGACTACCTCCAGACTTCTTATCACCATTTTGTTTACCATATTTATGCATCTGTTTCATTTTCTTTCAACTGTTAAAGGGCACTACCATTGCAGAGATGCCAGAAGTCAATCAAAGAAGCCAAGTTGAGTTGGACACTTGCCATTTGGGCATCTGGAAGGTATAGATATGATAGCAGCATGAAGAAGACAAGCCAGGTCAGACTCCTGCACCAAATATCATATCATGTCACACCATTTACTGTTCAATACTTACCATTCATTTTTGTTTTTGTTTCTATTCTGTACATTTAGACAGGACCAACCATTTAATCCAGTCCAGATTTATGACCAGACTTCACTGGACTTTACACAGCCATGACTGGACTATATTGCATGTCACCAGATCTTTCACATACTGTTGTCCATGCCCATCACATGTGATTGAGTTGCTGTATCACATCTCATCATGCCCATCACACTCTATGACATACCATTATGCCTGTCACATATCACTGAGTCACCACTGCATCCATATTATTCACTGCATGTCAGCATGCACTGCACAGCCACTGGACTTAGCACACCACACTGTTTTCAGCAAGTCCTTTGCAGTCCATACTCTACATCATTGACATTATTATTTCCATGCTTGACTACATCATTCATCTATGCCATTGTCTCCCATCCATTACCATCATCACCCATTTCTAGCTAACTGGGAACAGTCAGCATTTGAGTCCTTTGTGGATGTGGAACTCCAGACCTCTCTAGGTCTGTATTCCCAGGTTTTGCAATATTCCATGACCATTTCCCATCATCATACTTCATCATCAATAGTCTGGATGGTTGTTTGCATAGTCCAGGTCCAAGTCAGTAGATCTGAGTCCAGTTGGTTTAGTCCTGTCCAAGTCTGGTATTTTCCCATACTCCATTTAATGTTTTATCTTCATTTTATCATTTGGAATTTGTAGTTACCATGTCATTCCACCTTACATATGATACTAGACAGTCCTCTGGGTATTCCCAAGGACTATAAAATCCTTGTCAACCATCCCTGACAAAAGGGAATATATGTTTTACCATCTCACCATCACTGTTTACTGTCTACTGACCAATGCATGCATGTTCCCATCATTCCTCACCATTTTCTACCATTCTCCAACACTCCCCTCACCATCCACCACATTCTGATAGTCTGATAGTCCGATTTCTCACACTCTGGACTACTGTCTGGATTACAACAATTGTCCTAGAAACATCCAGGACCACTCCCCTAGTCTTCCTCCATTACTCACCTGGTTATCCTACACACAGGATCCCCTGGAACAAGTGTATTCACAGTCCCTCATCACAACTACTCACTCTAAAAGTGAAATTTACATTGGCTTTCTTGCTGAAGATGTCTGCAAAGTCATGATATTCCAGAGGAACATTAGAAAGGTTGACCTTCTTGTTGGAAGGCAATGTGACAGAAGTGGAGGCAGAACAAGCAGAGACTTCTTCAGTAGACCAAAGAGAGAGGGCAAACTGGACTGAGCCTTCCATGCAGCATGTGTAGTGAAATGCAGCTGCATTAACAAAAGATATGTGGGGGGCTGGAAGTCTGGGTGCTTTAGGTGAATCTAGGGTGCTTGGTGAAGGAGTGTTGGTGAGTGACAGGGTTTTCTTTGGAGGCATGGAGGTTGATATCAGGGCTAGCATCTTGTCTGCAGGAGTCTGGAAAGTGATGCTGCTTGTAATCCAATCAATTGACAGATTGTAGTGGATGAGCCAGCAGTGTCTGAGGACAAGGCTGCATTGGGAATTCAATGAGGTTACATAGAACATGTCAGAGGTAGAAATGCTGGAAGCAAAGGTAGTGGTCAGATCTGTAGCAGAGTTAATTATGGAAGTGGATGAACCATCAAACAAGCAGAGACTAATCAGAGGAACAGAGTATATAGAGATATTGTGTTTTTTAACAAACATAGCATCTATAAAACAATAAGTTGAACTGGAATCAATTAGAATGGCTATAATGGAGATGGAATGCATAGATAAAGAAACAAACAAATGAAGAGAATTCGGATCAAAAAGAGTGGATGCATTGAGATGTAACTCCTTAAGAGCACAGTCTAGATCAATGCAACTCCCAGCCTATGCAGATGCTCAAGAGTTGTGCTCTATTTTTTTGCCTCTGAAAAAGCAGAGGCCAAAGCTGGTGTGTCCAGAGTTACTGATACAGCATGGGCCTTTGACACTCTAAAGGTTGACTTCAGACAGTCCTTGGCAGAATGTCCACTTTCACCACAGAAAAGACATACGTTTAATCAGATATGACACTGATGCTCCTCTAGGAGGAGTTTTTTGTCTTTGCTGAGCTTAGAGGAAATTGTAGGTGACATGGAAGAGCTACTGTTACCCTTCTTATGAGAATTGTGTCCCCCTCTGGAAGAACTGGAGTTGGAAATGGAAGACAACAGGGAGGAGCCTTTGGACTTGTTGTCCTTAGGCTTGGAAGAAGAAGAAGAGGTCAGAACAGAATTGAATGACTTGTTCAAAGAGGGATGATGTCCAGGGTTCAATCTAGAGGCTTTAGCAGCATGTGAAACTTCTTCTTTGTGCTCCCAGTACCTTTGGTTGATCTGTTGGACTAGGGTCCACAAGTCATGAATGGTAGTTGGTTTACCATGATGAGCAATTTTGTCCTTGATCTGGTCTGGGAGTCCATTGTAGAAACTCCAGCAGAGTGCACCAGGTCCTTACTCTCAGACTTGGTTTGCAAGGCAGTTCCACTCAACAATATACTTGGAGATACATTGCATGTCCTTCATATAGAGATGCTCAAGTTGAGCCTCTGCCTTGGTGATGGGGTCATGTAGACCAAAGTTAGACTGTAATTCAAATAAGAAAGCTTGCCAGTCATCCATCCACAATAGATGATTGGCCAGAGCTAAATCTCTGAGGAGGTCTGGCTCAAAGTAGTTGAGAGCCATACCATTGAGGTATGACTAAGCAAAAGTGACCTTTTGACAGTCATGTTTGAATGACTTTGGATTCACCTGAAAATTAATCTCATATTGAATGATGAAAGGCCAGAGCTTCTTTGGGTTGGATCCATTGAAGGTGTCCAGTTCTTGGACTTTTATCTTCACATTGCTAGAGTCTTTGCAATGAAGTGCTTGACATGTCATGTCACAGATAGCATTGGCAAGTTGGTTAAAAGGCTCAAAAGCCAGGAGGACTTTATTGGGGGGTTAATCATCATTGTCTTGGAGAAGACGGTCAATGTTTGGTTCTTCATCATCATCACCATTGTTGTTGGGATTGTCTGGATTATCACCACCACCACCACCACCTCCAAAACCACCAAAGCAACCACCAGCTGCCTGGATGGACACTGGAGTGTCAGTACAATGATGTGGTTCATAGAAGTCATTGTCATCCAGAATGACTGCAATTTGGGGTTTGCCAATAGTAGTCTCCAGAAGTGGAGTGAGTGAAGAAAGGGGATGCCACCTCTGGGAGATAGAGGGAGGCTGTCATTGGGTAAGGCTATTATATTCACCAGGTACTGTGCATGTAGAGCCAAAAGTGCTCTACAGGATACCAACACAAGTGCTGTGCATTTGCAACATAGAAATGAGGAATGAAAGGGGAACTCAACAAGGTTGAGTTTGAATATACTGTTAAGTCTGGGTCCTCTAGGCTCAAAGTCTGGTGGAGGTCCAAGGGTGGAGGACAAAGGGCAACCAAGGTATTGACTGAGGTCAATCAGAGGTTCAGAGTATGGAGGCTCAGGATATGAAGGTACAGAGGGGTGAGGACATTGGCACAGGATGTATGTATCATGCCCTTGTCAAGTCCTGTGTCCTTGTATTTCAAAGTAAAGATGAGAGTCAAGAGTCAAGAGTGGACTCAAACAGGGAGGAGACTCAATTGATATTCAAACTGAGGAAACTACAGAGAAGTACAGGAGTTTATGTACATGTCCAGTAATAACTCCATGGCCAGAGTTTGTAGGGAAGAGGAACTAAGCAAAGGCAATGTACACAGGTATTGCCATATCAGAGGACAAAGAACAGAGAAACCTGTAGATGTTTTTTACAGAAGGTTTGACAGGTAAGAAATCCAAAAACCACAGAAATAAACTTAGAATAAAAAAAGAACAAAGAAAGAATATAAAAAGAACTGTCCAGAGTTTCAACTCTGAGATATCCAGAACTGAAACACCAACATGATGTCTGAAGGACCAGAATGGACTGGAGTTGGACTTCACAGAAACAGCAGTGTGACAGATAAATATCTCATCACCCTGGTTTCTATCTCAATTGATCAGAATATTCAGGCTGGTGGCTGCATCATGCATCAAGCATCATGAGACTTGTATGTACCCTCTGCTCTTTATATCCCACATTTGATCATTTACCTATACTAGCTATGGAAAGACCTTGGCAGTTGGCATTCTGCATTGCAGAAAAAGGCCTGGACATTTGTCACTCAATGATACCAATGAGATCCTGAAAACCACTGCCAGTGCAACATCAAGATTGTGAATAACCTTATGGGCAACAGTGGCCAATTCTTGAAGGATGGGACTGATGACCAGGTCAGATAATTCATTCAAGTTTGTGCCAACTAACATTGCCATCAAGGATGTGTCAATAATCTCATGCATCCTGCCCTCTTGGACCTTATTATTGACTTCTTTTACACCAGCCCAGTTTTAGTTGGAAAGTTATTTTCCAAAGTATTTGCTGCAGAGATTTCAAGACCCATGGTGGCCCTGGCTGCCACAGCTGTTCATTTTGTGATCCTTTTTTCATTACACTGATTAGATCACAGCTCAAAGTTGTGCTTGACAAGGTTGTTTCAGGCCAAGGTGAAGTCAACTTTCATGTCAACATGTACTTGCCAGTCTATATCAAGATTCTTGGTTTAATAGGCAAGTGTGACACCAGTGACATCCACTGCACCAAAACAAAGGCCTTGTGCATGTGATGGGTTCAACTTGGAAGGTAATGATTTTTTTCTTTGTATTATCTCATAAATTGACATGATGATTAGTAATGGTATGAGCAATCAGGAACTGGTTAGCAAGGGCTGTGGTTTTGATGTTGAGCTTGATTGATCAGTGATGTAATCATACACCTGTCATGTATTGCAGTCTTTCTAGTGTCATGTTTTATATCTATACATGTGTCTAGCCTAGCCTAGTGTGTCCAGCTATGTCTTGGTTGTAACACTGGAGTTAGTTTACCAGTATGACAATCTACTTAGCCCTATGTCTAGCCTGGCCTTGTATGCCCAGCTCTGTCCTAACTATAACACTGGGGATGGTCTGTCAGTATACCAATCTATTATTACTGTGTCTAGTCTGGCCCAGTTTGAAGTAGGCATAGGACAGACTACATTGTTGTGTCCAGATCTAGCCAGTTGGAAACATAGATGGAAGAGCTGGAAGACTGTCAAGTATAGTCCAGTCTGGCCAGTACTGGACAACCAAAGGCTGGTTTGCTAATGTATGCATTGTGCATGCTGCTCTGGATTTGTCTTTGGGAATCTTACAGTCAAAACACTGTTCTCCATCTTGGCCTTTATATCATCAGGCTACATGATGCTTAGTCAAGTAGTGTCAAAATATCATCTCACTGCTTACCTTGGTTGCAAAGGGGAGCTGCAATGTCTTGGAGAACTTGTCATAGCAATGTTTATGGACTGTGTATCCATGTTAGATTCCATGCAGAGGCAATGCAAAAGGTGTCACTATTCTGGCAGGTGAGAAAATATCCCAAAACTAAGGAGTCCAGTTGATAAGACAGGTCCCCTTATATACTATGAGGCACAGTACATGTGATAAAAGGAAAGAAGGAAAGGAATGCAAAATAACATGAGAAGGGTGAAAAGGGAGGAACAGAAGGGTGCAGCAAGGAACATCAGCAAACCAGCCTTTGGTTGTCCAGCACTGGCCAGACTGGACTATACTTGATAGTCTTCCAGCTCTTCCATCTGTCAAAATCCCATAGCTCCAACCAACTCTGCTCTCCCTCCATCAAACTCTGGCACTGACCACTAGTATTGATCACCAGAGCTCTGGAGTGTGGAGTTGTCCTAGCCCTTCCAGAGTTTGTGTTTTCATACTTAGGTCACTTATTTTAGGCTCAGAACTATTTGTTATTGCATATTCAGATATATGCATTAGTTAGCAAACAGTGTATAGTTGCATAGCCACCAGATTATATAATCTGCACATACTTAAAACTTTTCATATGGTAGAACTTCTTTAGTGACTACTAAAGTGTTCTACAGTGAGCTACTGACTAGTCTTCAAGACTACTCCTCTACATGTTGCAACAAAACCATTGGGAGTTGACAAGTGCATCTCTGCCCATTGGTATATAAACTGCTTCACCATTTAGAACCTTCCTCAGTCATTTCTGCCACTTCTAGGCAGCAGCTGAGGTGAGTGGTGCTATTACTTTACATTACTGCTGTATCTAATTAGTGTAGTGGGCTTTTCTGCCTATTACCTAGCCTTTTTACAGGTTATGAGCTCTGCTAGTGTACTCTAGTAGCTGAACTTCTCTTTGAACAATCCACAAAGTCCTGAGAATACCTCCATGCATATTTCCCATACTACTCTGGCCTTCTCCAAAGCACTAAATCACAGGATCCAATGCCATACCTGTAACATTTCCTCAGTTTTCTACCGGTTATCCGACACTTAACGGGCACTTATTTAATTCCTCTTCTATGTTCGCCACTTAGCTAAGGGGTTAGCAGACACAGACACGAGGATGAGCCTTGACCAGTCCAGACCAAGGCATGCATGGCTCAAGGCTATGCCACCCTTGACATCATCACTCCAGATCACGACATGGAGGCTATGCGCGGCTGCATGCTGCCAGCGCACACCCATCCATAAATAGCCCCTATGACCCAGACTGACTCGAGTCGAGTATGATGTGACTCATCCCTCGTCCCATACTCATACGTCTCTGCCCTAGTGCTTCGCCTCATGTACCAATAGCATATTTAACGTAGTATAGCCTCGTTAGCATGGACCAGGCACAGCCTTGTACAGTAGAGTATAAATACTAGGCTCGAAGCAAGACAAGACCCCCAGTCTTGTTCTCCTTCGATATTTCCCTCTCTCACCTATCGCTTGACCGCCCTTCTCAAGTGTCCAGCTCTTAAGTGAGTTAGGTCATTTCAATACCCTGACTTATCATCAGCAAAAAAAATCATGATAGAATCCACTCCCTCTGATGCCATTACCTGTCCTGTACTGACAGGACCCTCAAACTTTGAGATATGGAAACTATGAATCATTGCCAAATTACATCAGGAAAAAGTCCTAGGTGTTGTCTCTGGAAAGGACCCAGCTCCAATGGCTTCTGGAGATGAACTTTGAAAATGGACAGAATGTGATGAAAAAGATCACAGAATCATCCAGGACCACATCTTCAATGTGCTCCTCCTCAAAATGCAGTCTCACACAACTTCAAAAGACCTTTTTGACACATTTGTAAAACTCCACCAAGACTTAAACCTTGTGGCTGCATTCTATTCCTTCTGACAGCTGTTCCTATCCTCCTGAGATGGGATCACCTCTGTCTCTGAACACATCTCTGCCATCTAGATACTGGAGATGCACCTCACTGGAATGAAGTTTAGTGTTGACACAAAGGTACTGGCTTTCATCCTCCTAAACTCACTCCCAAAAACTCCAGAATGGAATGCTTTCACCTCCTCCATTATCAATACTACAGAGGAAAGCAAGCTAACCTTCAATGCTGTTGAAACCTGCATCACCTCCAAGGAAGTGCAACTAAATCTGCCCAGAATCCCAGACTCTGCACTCAAAGAATCAAACAAACTCCTCAAATATCAAGACCACTCATCAGCTTGGTGTGAACACCACCAACACTCTGGCCACAGTAGTAATGACTGCTGGGCATATCAGAAATGGGTAAAGGAGCTCCAAAGCAGAGATGGAGGAAAAGGAAAGGGAAAAGAAAAGGTGAATGTCTTGGAGGATCCACTGGAACCAGGATACAAATCCATGGACCAAGCACACATAGCTAGGGACTGTGTATTCAAATCCCTAATTAACTGTGTTTAGGCTTACTTGTTGTCTAAACACAAGATAAACATGAAGGAAACAATCATCATTGATTCCAGAGCAACTTTACACATGGTCCCACACCACTCCTGATTTCAGACATTTACTCTGCTTGTAACTCTGAAGGTAGTCTCTTTGGGCAATGATGCAACTGCAAATGCCACTGGAACTGGCAGCATTGTGGTCCAATCCATCATAAAAGGAAAAATTTTTGAAATCACACTTAGCAATATCTTGCTAGTCCCAGAGTTCTGGCTATCCCTGATCTCTGTGCATCATCTATCAACCACTGGATTATCCATATTATTCCTAGCAAACTTCCTGACTTGCTCCATATGAAAGAAACCAAACACAATCATGATTGGAACACACCAACAAGGACTGTATCATGTAAGAGTATGACTAGAGATATGCCCTGAAGCCAGATATGCCTCAATCAACATAAACACCCTGCACAGATGAATGGAACACATCTCCATATCCTGAATAAAGCAAATGGTCCAGCAAGGCCAACTCCAAGGCATTGACATCCTCACTAGAACTTCAATATTCTGCAAGCATTGCACCCTTGGAAAAATGAGGAAACTCCCTTTAACTCCCAGAATACCATCTGAGCATTGAGACCACTGAAAATTGTCCACTCCAATGTTGGAGACTGATCTTCCCTCAGTCCTGTGAAGGATACAAGTACTGGTGTCTCATCATTGATGATTTCTTGCATTTTCCATGGATCTACTTCTTAAAGAAGAAGGGTGATGTCCTATCCACTTACAACAACCAGAAAACAGACATCTGAGCATTCTTCTGACAAAACATTGACACTGAGAAATTCTCTGACATGTACACACAATTCATCTGGACTGATGAAGAAGAGTACACCAGTGTGGAGTTCAGACAGCAACTCTGGACTAATGGCACACTGCAGAAGACATCTACCCCATACATGCTGGAGCAAAATGGACTTGCAGAATGCATGAACCAAACCTTGTCCACTCTTGCAAACACCATGCTTGAGGACTCAAAACTTCTGAAATCATTTTGGACTGATGCAATGCCCACTGCTGCATATGTAACTACCAGAAGTCCATGCTCCATATTCAAAGGACAAACTCCATACCAAGTCCTATTTGACAGGAAGGTCAACCCCTTGCTATTCCAATGTTTTGGATGCTTAGTATATGCCATGGTATCAAAGGAACAATATGGAGGCAAATTCTGATCACACAGACAATGATGCATCATGCTTGAATACATCTATAGACAACAAACATACAAACTTCTTGACCTAGATGCTGGACAATCATCTCCAGCTGTTATGTTGCCTTCAATGAATTGGAAATGATCTCTGATGTGGACTTCATACATTGGAGAAACCCAATTGAGGAATAGTGGAAGGGCCTTCTTCTAAAGCACTCACATCAGCCAAAGTGCATAGGAAATGAGAATGATGATGACATCACCCCCACAGACATACCTGAAGCAGTGGAAGCACCTCCAGATGCAGAAGTAATGGATATCCTTGCAGAGCAATTGGATCAACTCCACCTGAATGCTCCAGCCATTCCCCCTGCTCCTGCCCCTGCTCCTGCTTCAGCCACTGCTCCTGTTGCCTCTATTCTGGATGCTCCTGCTCCTCCCATCTGACCTCCATCTCCTATCCAATACCCTATTGAAGTCATCACTGGAGTCTGCCAGAGTTCCTGTGTACAACAAGCTGCAAACAAGAACAAAAACTATCAATGAACTTTAGATGAAGAGATGGAGTACAGATGCAAACATCAGGAAGCACTTCATGAAACTGCAGAGGAACCTCCAGAGCCACCTCCAGCACCAGAGGATCCAGACATGCCAGGCACCTTTTCCTGCATGCAGGAGGAACTGGAGCATCATATCTTCACTGGAGCTACCAACTCTACCCCCAGAGACTTGCTTCCCACCATCATAAAAGAAGCATATACATGTCTGGACACTGATCTTTGGAGATCTGCAGTAGAAGATGAACTCCTAAGCCTAAATGCCAACTATGTCTATGAAACAGTCCCAATACCAGAAGAAGTAAGTTCAATCACCTCCAAACTGGTATTCCAGATCAAGTGCAACCAGGACAGCAAAGTAGAACACTACAAAGTCTGCATAGTTACCTGAGGATTCACACAAAAGAAAGAAGTTGACTACCAGGAGGTGTTTGCCCCTGTGGCAAACCTTGACTCTGTCTGAACAATTGTCTTCCTTGCAGTCAAATATGATCTGGAACTGGACCAAATGGATGTCTCAACCACCTACCTCAATGGAGAACTCAAGGAGAAGCTGTACCTTCTACCTCCAGATGGAGTTCTAATCTAGTCAGGATACTGCTAGAAACTCCATTGCTCTCTATATGGTCTCAAACAAGCTGGATGAACATGAAATAAAACCTTGGACAAGAAACTCAGAGAACTGGAATTCATACAATTAGATGTGGAGACATGTCTCTACATCCTTTAGAGATCCAGAAAGGTGTGCTTCCTAGTTGTCTATGTTGATGACCTACTCCTTGCAGCAAATTCTAGGAACTTCATGAACTCCATGAAAAGGATGTTATTCTTCTTTTTCAAAATGCATAATCTGGGGAAGCCAAATTCATTCTTGGAGTAGAAATCTGAAGAGACTGAAAACTCTGGACAATCTCCTTATTACAATCACAATATGCTCAAACCATCTGGGAGTGTACCAGAATGTTGAACTCTGCTCTGGTCTGGACCCCCATGGTCCATGGCACCATTCTCTCTGCTATGGATCCAAAGGATGATAGGACCATCTCTAACATCCTCATAAATGGAAAATAAGTATCTTACCTTGCAGTAATAGGGTCCTTGATGTATCTAATGTTGGAGACTCATCCAGACCTAGCATTATCCATTGTAATACTCAGTTGCTTTAGTGCTGTGCCCAAGGCATGCTATTAGGAAGTGGCAAAATATGTCCTATGTTACATCTGAGCTACTCCAACAATGGAGCTCCGATATGATGGAAATGACATCTCCATGGACATGAACTTCTAGGGCTTTCTGATGCCAGTTGGTCACAAAATCCAGACAATTCCCACTCTACTTCCAGTTATGTTTTTTTCAGCAACTGTGGAGCCATCTCCTGGTCTAGCAAACAACAGAGCATGGTCGCTCTATCCACTATGAAGTCAGAATACATTGGACTTAGCATTGCAGGGCAGCACCTGGCCTGGCTTCACATCTTCTTTGAGGAAATAAGGCATCCACAAACTGGACCAACAGTCCTTCACTGCAATAACCAAGCAGCTATTATTTTGTCCTGTGATCCACAATTCTGAGCCTGGACCAAACATATCCAACAAAAATACCACTTCATTTGGGGTGACCTTGTAGAAAAAGGAGAGGCAGTGATCCAAAATGTTCCCATCACAGACATGGTCACTGACATCCTTGCAAAAGCATTGACCAAGGAACAGCACTGGAAGTTTGTTTGGGCCATGGGACTATGATTGTGCTTGAGTGGAAGTGTCAAAACCCCATAGCTCTGACCAACTTTGCACTTCCTCCACTGAACTCCAGCACTGACTACTAGTACTGATCACTAGAGCTCCAGAGTGCAGAGTTGTCCTAGCCCTTCCAAAGTTTGTGTTTTTGTACTTGGGTCACTTATTTTAGGCTCAGAACTATTGGGAGTCAACAAGCACATCTCCACCCATTGGTATATAAACTGCTTCACCATTTAGAACCTTCCTCAGTTGTTTTCACCACTTCTAGGCAGCAGCTGAGGTAAGTAGTGCTATTACTTTATATTACTGCTATATCTAATTAGTGTAGTGGGCTTTTTTGCCTATTACCTAGGTGAATACAAGTCATTTCTGCTACTTCTAGGTAGTGGCTGAGTGGGCTTTTCTACCTATTACCTAGCCTTTTCACACCATCTATGTTCCCAACTGGCTAGATCTGGACACAACAATATAGTCTGTCCTATGCCTATTCCAAACTGGGCCAGACTAGACACAGTAATAATAGATTGGTATACTGGAAGACCACCCCCAGTGTTACAGTTAGGACAGAGCTGGGCATACAGGGCCAGGCTAGACATAGGGCTAAGTAGATTGTTATACTGGTAAACTAACTCTAGTATTACAATCAAGACATAGCTGGACACACCAGGCTAGGCTAGACACATGTATAGACATAATAACATTACTGTCAAGTCTGGGCCTCCAGGCTCAAGTCTGGTGGAGGGGAGTGAAAGGGATGGATGTGCCAACTAGGGTTGACTGGAGGTATGGAGACAGAGATACAGAGATATGGGGGGGTGAGGATGTTGGTATAGGACATATGTGTTGCACCCTTATCAAGTCCTGTGTCCTCATATTTAGAGTAGAGAGAGAATAGAGGATGGAGACTAAGTCAGACTCAAACTAGGAGGTGACTTATTTGATATTCAAACTAAGGTACAATGGAGAAACTACAGGAGTTTATATACTGATGTCCAGTGCCAACTCCAGACCGGAAACTACTAGGGTTGAAGGTTAAGCAAGGGCTATGTACACAAAGATAAATAAGTTGGAGAATGGAGAATAGCAGAATACTGACTAAGCTGACTAAAGGTGTAATACAGACTTATGAAGTTGAACTAGAACAAAAAGAGAGAATATAAACAGTACCATCTGGAGTGCCCAACTCCAATGATGTCCAGAACTCTAAGACCATTGTGATGTCCAGATGACCAGAGATGACCAGACTTGAACTTCACAGAAATCAGGGATATGACAATTACTATCAAACTCAGGCTTAACAGATCATCATAGAAAACATGACACTAGAAAGACTGCAATACATAACAGGTGCATGATTACTAGGCAATAGCATGGGTCAACCCCAAAATACTAGTGCCATACTGTCAGAATGCATAAGCATGCATGCTGCTGATCACATACAGATACATTACACAGACTGCACCATATAGCTCCAGATGCCATCCCATATGATGCACACACAGCCTGACACCTTAGACACTTTATGTGTTATTTTGAACATAATACATTCCATCTTGTATTTAGTCAACCCTATATTCTGCTTTTACTCCTTTAGTTAGCTACATAGTTTGTACCTACAAATATTTAAATGCATTCTTTTTGTAGTTGCCATCTCAATCTGTCTGCCCTGCAAATGACTGAGGTGAGCATTCACATATAGTTGGATTAGAATATTACTTACCAGTACATAGTAAATCCTTTTACATGAATATTGATATAGTTCATCTGCTCTACAAATGACTGAGTAAATCCCTTTAGGTTATGAGTCCTGCTTCTCTATGTTATTAAACAGATTCGCTGCTCACCAATATAATGTCAGCCACCATTCCTGTCACTATTGATATGCTTCCCAGCAATGTGCCCAAACTAGATGTTAAAGGCACAGACTGGACAATCTTTGCTTTCTGCTTCCAGACTGCTGTTGAGGCTAAGGACCTATGGGGTCACTTTAATGGATCTGCTGTGAAACTGTCTTTCATCAGCCCTATGACTGCTAATGAAACTGAGCAACAAAATAAGTGGTACAAGAACAAGGGCATATTAAAGCATCTATTTATCCAGTGAATCCTGGATTCAACAGCACTGAAAATTCAGAAGCTAGAGACTATTAAGCAGATGTGGAAGGAGATCAAGTAGAAATATACTGAAAAAGGGACCTACATGCAAATAGACCTGCATACCCAGTTTCTCAAATCCAGAATGCTGAAAGGTGGTGATGCATACCAGTTCTTGGATGATCTGTGAACCAAGTGAGAGGAGTTAGCATCAGTAGGAGTGAAGATAGATGAAAAAGATTACTGCTTGACAATCATCAAATCACTCCCTCCTTACCTTGCCAACTTTACATTGACTCAGCTTGCTACTGTGTCTATATGCAATGTTGAAAATGATTGAACCAGACACTCTTATATCTGTTATCATCAAAGAAGCTAAGAGAATGAAGTCAAGACATACTGGCAGGAGCAATGTAAAAGATTGCAATAAGGCCATGTTTGTAGCAATATCCTCAAGGCCTTCTAGAAGTCATGGTTGAGGTTGAGGATCCTCCCATGGCAATAGAACAAAGTGGTTATGCTGGAACTGTGGATCAGATCAGCACTTAGCCACAAAGTGCAACAAATCTCTCAAGAATGGAGAGAAGAAAGCTTACTTGGATAGTGCCCATATCACAATGGGTGATGTGGACTCCAATGATGGAGTATTTGGAGTCATCAAGGATGATGAATCACTCCCTGACCTAATGCCAACAGAGTCAAATAGTGAGGAAGAAAATAATAGTGCACCTAGCTGTGGATAGAAAGTCCCTGACAACAATGACAACTGGTTCTCTGTCACTGGTGATGATAGCTCATAGGGCTGTGGATGGAATGATGAAAACTCTTGAGCACATGAAGCCAAAAATGTGATGTCTGGCAGCCATGCCAGTCCCTCATCCATCATCAACCTAAAGAACACTGTCATGAAGATTAGCAATGATCAAGTTAAAGCATGCCATGTAGAGCTATATGACTTGGGCACCACTTGCCACATCACCTCAGACTAAGATCACATGTTGAATGTCCAGTTGATCCTGCCAAAGTTGTTCACCACTGCAAATCAACAAAAATTCAGTGCAACAGGCATAGGCAACCTAATTATTGAGATTCCAAACAGCTTGGAAATCTCACAGTTGCACCTTACAGAAGTCCTGTACTTACTAGAGGTGGGATACATACTTGTGTTCATTGGTTGTCTTGATGAGCTTGGGCTCTTGATGACATTTGCAGATGGTTACTGCACTATCTGAGATGCTGACAGAGAAATGATCAGGTGAATTCTATGATCAACAAAAGGGTTGTACTACATTGTACACAAGCCAGAACATGCAGCTGCTGTAATGGAACAAATTGCTATTATTGAGATCTGGGTATTCTATTCCATTTCTATTCATATTCTGTGACAACCTGGCTTCCTTAGGCTGTTCTATACTCTGGGGGTTCCCTAGTTAAAGGGCTTGGAGGAGGTGCACTTCAAGCGACTGAGAAAGGAGCTGAGGGGCTGGGAGAAAGGCAGGGAAAATA
>JBBPKX010000394.1:0-16872 GCA_038089435.1 Boletus austroedulis | reverse complement strand
CAAGCGCTGGACCATCCACTGTCACCTTAGAAGACCTTGTACCAGATTGGCCAGTGGAGTTGAAAGTTGAAGATGAAGAGGACCTACAGGTAAAGGAATGGCATTCCGCCTTATCCATAGGGGAATTGCATCAGGAGCTCATGAAGCCCATTACAGCTACTCTACCCGGAATCGGAACCGGAGGAAAGAGAAGTAGCTGAAAGGAGATTGGAAGAGTCGGAAGAACTATCTGACTATTGTACTAGTTTAGATGAAGGTTTAAGAACCGCCAGGGAAAGAAGTACCCTAGGCCCGGACGACGCACTGTTCACATTAGTTGAGAATGAGGAAGACCTATATGGGGATATAGTAGTCCCATTCCAGCATGAAGAAGGCACACCACCATACTGCCCCTCTACCCCTAATCACCCAGCCCCGCTTCTCACAGAACCAGTAGACTGGTCTCACGTAACCAGGGACAGACGTTGTGGATCGACAACTGAGGCAAGCGGACTTCAACGTGTGACTAGAGAGAGGTTACAATGGGAGGTTAACGATCTTATTCAGGAGGGGATACACCTTGCTGAGGAGAGAGACTGGAACGCTGCCAGAGCAGCCGAATTCAGAGAACGGGTTCACGTGGCGCATGCAAACATCCAGGAGTGAATACAAATTAGAGAGAGAGCTCCTACACCCCATCCTCCTCATCCTGCTCCTCACCCCCGCTGGTTTCGTCCTCATGAGCCTCTTGCTCGTGATATCATTACTCCTCTCAGACCCCGCTCGACACTTAGGAAACCCCATTGTTATAATCCATATTAGGTTGTTGTACGTCCAATACCAAATAGTGGAAGAACCAATCCCAATCCCATCGAGAGAAGAGCGCATAATCGAAGAAGCACCACCACATCTGATTGAAGAAACTCAGGAATCTCAGACCGTGGGAGAAGCACAAGAGAATCCAGACTCCAACGAAGGACCATATTGAGGACCGATACCTAGAGATGAAGGAATCGAGTCTACCCCCAGATACACTATTGGACAGAGTCCCGCAGAGAGAAGGAGAGCCTTTCGCCACCGCTACATTCTCGCTAGAGAAAGAACACTAGCCGCTAGGACAACAAGGAGAACTCAGGAAGCAGCCGAAAGAACACTCTCACACTTATGAGAACTAGACGATCAGATCTCGGAACAGACTCTGTATATCCCAAGACTCGTCAGAAGAGCAACTCCATTTCCAATAGATAGCGATGAGTCATCCCTTTGATCGCCAGGCTTTTGTAGCCAATCTCCAGGCGATACAGATCAATGCCACATTAGCTAACGACCTCCTTAACCTATTCGACCATCTTACGGAAAGACATGACGATGCTCAGGCAGCACTCGCCCAAAGTAATACCACTATGAGGAGGCAAGCAGCGACCATCGCAGCATTAGAAAATCAGATCAACCAAGCAACTACTCAAATCACCGCCCTGCAGGCGTTATCAGCAGCGAATCCCACCACAGCGCCGAAGCTTAGTAAAGCCTTCGTGGACCCCAGATCCTATAATGGATCACGATCAAAGTTTGAGGAATGGTGGACAAAGATCCAATCGTGGTTACATGAAAACGCCACAGTGTTTCCACCAGCAAGCCAAAAGGCTGTAATTGCTGTCCTATTGTGGTTAGAAGGACAAAAGGCCGGAGGCTTTGCACAAACAAAGTTAGATCTCATCTCATAGGGAGGAACCTATACATGGGCCACCCTAGTAATGGAGATCGAAGCCCTCTTTAGATCCGTGAATCAACAGGAATGGGCTAGAGCAAAATTGCAATCGCTAAAACAGGGAAAGATGCCAATAGATGACTGGATCATCAAGTTTATGGAATACGAACCCCAAACGGGAATGGATACATCGCATCTTATCTCTATCATCAAAAAGAACGTCGATCAGAAGATCATTAATCGCATCCTCATGGAAGGACCCAGACCGGCAACTGTACCAGATTATCTGGAGAAGTGTAGAGTTATCGGAACTAGGAGACAACTCCTTTCCCATAATGGGACAACCGCTAGATGGGACCCTTTTGCCATGGACGTAGATCGCATAGAGATGGAAGAAGAAGAACCAGAACTCGAGGATGATGAACAAGAAGTCGCTATGATCCATAAAGGGAAAGCCCATGTAACCAAGAAATACAAGAAAATGTGAGCACGGATCAGCACATGCTTTAATTGTGGAAAACCCAGTCACTTTGTGAAAGATTGCCGACAAGGATCGACCAAGTGCCCAGACTGTTCTTGGACAAAAGGGAAACATAAACCCAATTGCGTAAGAGTGAAGACGCGATCCACTTGGACGATGAATGCACAATCCGCCACATCATGGAGCGACAAAGAAGATATCCCTCGTGCTTGCAAAGGAATGACGATGGAGCAAGTGAAAGCGTTATTCCAATCCATGCCCTCGAGCTTAGGAAAAGCTTGAGCAGTCTGGAGGAGCTGAGCAACCACTCTGCTGAAAGAAGCTCAGACGCGCACACTATGACATTAATCTCAGACAGATATGAACCTATGCCAGCCATCATTCAGGAAAAACCCCATGGCCTACGGCCCATGGATATAGATATGCGACACCTCGCTGCTATTGCAGCCAAAATGAAAGAAGAACCAATCAAGAAAAGAGAGATCAAGTTACCAATCGTAATCTATACTGAAAATGGAAAAGAGGCCCTGATTAAAGCCCTATTAGACTCAGGGTCACACGTGACGTTCATAGACCAAAAATGGGCTGAAGAAAACGAGATACCGCTAAAGCTGTTACCTCACCCAATCATCCTCTATAATGTGGATGGCATGCGAAACAGCGCAGGAACGCTGAAGTATTATGCCCGCGTCGTGATGGAGTATGACAGACATCGAGAAGAGATGAAGGCCGAGATCGCCAATCTTGGAAAGAATAAAGTGATCCTTGGTTTCACGTGGCTAAAGCATCACAACCCAGAAATAGATTGAGAGAAGCAAACGGTATGGATGACGAGATGCCCGACCGAATGCAAGAACCCATTCCTACACCACTTGAATCTATTAGAAAGGACGGATGCGCAAGCTCTCGCGGAGATGCGCAAAGGCCAGCAAGTTGACAAGAAGCTTGCAGAACTAATGGACAAGAATAAGTCACCAGAGGAACTTGTGCTGAAAGAATACCACAAGTACCTCCACATGTTCTCGAAAAAGGAATCGGAACGGATGCCGATTCGAAAACCTTGGGATCACGCTATAGACCTAAAGCTGGACTTTGTGCCGAAGAAGGAAAGATTAATACCCCTTGATCCCATACAACAGAAAGAGGTTAGCAATTTCATAGATGATCAGCTCTCGAAGGGATATATTTGACCCTCCAAATCACCCCAAACCTTACCAGTATTCTTTGTACCAAAGAAAGATGGAAGAAAACAAATGGTACAAGATTACCGATATCTAAACGAATTCACAATCAAAAATAACTATCCATTGCCACTCATATCCCAACTTGTCGATAAATTAGCCAGAGCCAAACTCTTCACAAAGATGGATCTCCGATGGGGATATAACAATATACGAATAAAAGAAGGAGACGAATGGAAAGCCGCATTCATTTGTCACAGGGGATCATTTGAACCCTTGGTGATGTATTTCGGACTATGCAACTCCCCCGTGACCTTTCAGACAATGATGAACGAGTTATTCATGGACATGGAGGACGTATGTGTCATCTATATCGATGACATCATGATCTTCACCAAAACCGAAAACCAGAAGGAGCATGATCGAATCGTACTCAAGGTGCTTGCACGCCTCACCGAGAATGACCTATTTATAAAACCCGAAAAGTGCTACTTCCGAGTAAAGCAAGTAGAGTTCCTGGGAATGATCGTCACCTCCGAAGGAATTCAAATGGACAAAGAAAAGGTTAAAGCCATCAGGGAATGGCCAACGCCAACTAAAGTAAAGAATGTATGCAGCTTCCTTGGATTAGCCAACTTCTACCAAAGGTTCATAGAAGGGTATGCGCAAGTCGCACAGTCACTTAATGACCTGACAAAGAAGGACATCATGTTTGATTGGACAGAGCGCCAGCAAAAGGCCTTCGACGATCTAAAAGAGAGATTCACCACCGCCCCTATCCTTGCATATCCCAATATAGATAAACAGTTCTGCCTAGAGATGGACGCATCGGACTTCGCAACTGGAGCAGTGTTATCCATAGAGAAGGAAGGAAAGTGGCATCCTGTCGCTTACTCCTCGCACTCCATGATGCCAGAAGAAAGAAACTATCCTATTGCAGATAAAGAAATGCTCTCAGTTATACGAAGCTTGGAGCAATGGCGTCACTATCTAGAAGGAGCACAAGAAGAATTCGAGATATGGAATGACCATGCAAACCTTCAATGGTTCATGAAAAGACAGGACCTCAATAGAAGACAGGCGAGATGGGCTTAGTACCTGTCCTGCTTCCGCTTCAAATGGGTGCATAAATCGGGAACCCAAATGGGAAAACCTGATGCTCTATCTAGAAGAGAAGATCACTCAGATGGAAAAGATGAAGATAATAAAGGAGTAACCGTGATATCACCAGAAAAGATCCATACTATCCACCTATGAACGGATGACAATGAAGTAATCCAGCAGATCAAAAATCTCGTACATAGACTAAAAGAAACCGAAGTACAAAATCTAGAAAAGCGATATGAAGTCCATATGGAGCAAGAAGATTTGCTAGTGGACAAAAATGGAAAGATCTTCATACCGGATGATGAAGAACTCCAAATGGAGATAGTGCGTCTACATCACAACACGCCCATAGCCGGACATCCAGGAGGAGAGAAGACAACAGAGTTAGTACATCGCAGCTACACGTGGCCAGGAATGATGACGAAGATAAAAGACTACGTCGCTAGATGCGACCTATGCACACGACATAAGGGAGCTAATGCCCCGCCAGCCAGAAAGCTATTACCACTCCCCATACCAGAAAGACCATGGGAAGATATCTCAGCCAACTTCATAACAGACCTGCTGACAAGCCAAGGGCTAGATGCCATCTTGGTAGTCGTCAATCAGTTCTCTAAAGAAGTAGAATTCATCCCATGTAAGAAAACCACCACAGCATTACAAACCACCCGCCTGTATCTAGACCATGTCTGGAAGACGCACGGTTTGCCCAGAACCATAACATCAGACCGAGGACTGCAGTTCGCATCATGGGTGATGACGGACTTATGCCGCAGGTTAGGAATAAAGCCAAAATTGTCCACCGCCTTCCACCCACAAACGGATGGACAGACGGAGAGGATTAATCGAGATCTACAGCAGTTCCTACAACTCTTCTGCTTTTCGCAGCAGTCAAAATGGACAGAATGGCTAGCCATCATGCAGTTCTCATATAATAGTAAGGCTTAGGCGTCAACAGGAACGTCACCCTTCAGCATAACTCACACGTACCAGCCAAGAATGGGCTTTGAACGGTGTTCCACCAAGGCACCTGCAGCTGAAGAACTATTGGAGCATATAAAGAAAGTTTGGGAACGGACCCAAGAGAACCTAGCAAAGGCTCAACGCCATATGAAGGAGCAAGCGGACCATCACAGATCGGATACCCCGCCGTACCAGATTGGAGATCAAGTATGGCTATTCATGGAAAATCTAAAGTTGACCAGAGCATCAAAGAAGCTCACAGAATGATGGATCGGACCATACACCATAGTCCGCCTAGCCAGACCAAACGCAGTCGAGCTGCGCCTTCCCCAGTCAATGAGAATCCATCCTATGGTCAACATATCATGCGTAAAACCATACAAGGAACGACTACCCAGACAGACAGTAATGGAACCCAGACCAGTCCTGGTGACCAAAGAACGGGAGAATGAATGGGAAGTCGAAAAGGTAGTAGATAGCAGGTGGGTTAAGAACTGCCTCCAATTCCTGGTGCATTGGAAGGGATACCCGGATGAGGAACGGACTTGGGAGCCGGAGTCGAATCTCGAGCACATGAAGCAAGCTATTGCGGACTTCTATAACAGAATACCGAGCGCTCCACGGAAACTCCGCATCATGATACTGGACTTCTTTAATCTATTTAAACATTGTGGATCACCTATTCCAGAAAAACCACCGCATCTGCTGCCGCTTGATCGCCTCGATCATCCATAAGCAGATAGCCCCAGGGGTGCGCCTGGGTTACCAACGCTCTTATTGCTGATCAAGCCTCGCTCTCGCAATGGACCACATCCACCGCCGCCTCACAGCCATCTGCACTCGCCTCGCCCGAATCTGTATATGCTCCCCTATTTATCTTTCCTCCTGCCTCTCGCTCGTGCCTCCTGATACTCCCGAAGCTCCCACTCCCGATGAGGAAGATCCAGATGCCATCTGGAATAATGAATGGGACCCCTCACATCTGCTCGGCAACCACACGGAACATTGGGTATTCATTTGGGATAACACGTTGGATTCCCACAGTATCCCAAACACCGCTTCTGTCTGGGGAGATGCCAAGGATGGACAATCCATGCCAGACCTGGTGTCCACACTGGATCCTAACAACCCAGAATGGACGCCTGAGAATTGGCCTGGCCCTTGGGAATTGGCCAGCAAGCCATGGCACATGTGGCTCCCGGACGCCATGCCGGTTCTGGAAGTCACAGAAGCTGTCCCCATTCCGGATCCACTTCCCCCAATCCATCCCAACTACATGCTGTGGCCTGCGCCTTACAATTGGCCAGACATCAGCCCATCCGGGCAGTATTGCCCCCAGATTACTCAGTGGCTGCCACACATGAATATGCCGCAGGAACAGTGTGGGTATTTTGCCTGGTTCCTTGCGCATCTCACTTGGCTGGAGGAGCCGCCCGAAGGCGAATAGTTGGCTGTCAGGATGTCAGCTCATAGGGAGGGGGTAGTGTAATGTTTCCTTATTTTCTATCAGTTATCCGACACTTAACGGACACTTATTTAGTTTCCTTTTCATTTTCTTCTATGTTCACCACTTAGCTAAGGGGTTAGCAGACACAGACTCAAGGAGGAGTCTCAACTAATCCAGACCAGAGTTGCATGGCTCAAGGCTATGACACCCTTGACATCATCACCCCGGATCGTCATACAAAGGCTATGCGCAGCTGTACACTGCCAGCACACACCTATCCATAATTAGCCCCTATGACTCGGAATGACTCCAGTCGAGCACAACATGACTCCTCCCCTCGTCCTATCTTGTATGCCTCTGCCCTGGTGCTTTGCCTCATGTACCAATAGCATATATAACGTAGTATAGCCTCGTTAGCACGGACCAGGCACAGCCTTGTACAGTAGAGTATAAATATCAGGCTCGAAGTGAGGCAAGACCCCCAGTCTTGTTCTCCTTTGATATTTCCCTCTTGCACTTACCCGCTCGACTGCCCTTCTCAAGCATCCAGCTCTTAAGTGAGTTAGGTCATTTCAATTTGTATCAATAGAAAATATTATTGTGGTACAAGAACCAAGAATGGAAGCAGAGCCAATCTCAATCAGACTAGTGATAGAAGAGCACGTAATCAAAGAAGTGCCACTGCATATCATCAAAGCAGAACAGGAATGCCAAGAGCAAACTGAAAGGAGAGAGAACAAAGAAAGTTCAGACTCCGAAACTCTCGCATACCACAAGAGTCACCCATACTTAGCACCTAGGAATGAACAGATCGAGTCTACCCCTCGATACTCTATTGGACAGAGTCCTGCAGAAAGGAGACACATTTTTAGAAACTGTTACCTCATCGCCAGAGAAAGAATCCTAGCAGTCAGGACAGCTAGACGAAGAACAGAGGAAGCAGCAGATCAAGTATTAACGAATCTCAGGGAACTCAATGACCAGATCTTGGAGCAGATCCCATATAGGCCAAGATCCCCTACCCC
Source organism: Boletus austroedulis (assembly GCA_038089435.1). Taxonomy (NCBI): domain Eukaryota; kingdom Fungi; phylum Basidiomycota; class Agaricomycetes; order Boletales; family Boletaceae; genus Boletus; species Boletus austroedulis. Next base: position 8,981 of record JBBPKX010000394.1, on the reverse strand, counting down.
TGCATACCACTTCCCTATAGACAGCAATGAGTCATCCCTTTGATAGGCAGGCATTTGTTGCCAATCTCCAAGCAATCCAGATCAATGCCACATTAGCTAATGACCTCCTTAATTTGTTCAACCATCTTACAGAACGACATGACGATGCACAGGCAGCACTTAACCAAAGCACTACCACTACTCGGAGGCAAGCAGCTATGATAGCCGCTTTAGAAAATCAGATCAACCAAGCTACTACTCAAATCACCACCCTGCAGGTGTTATCAGCAGCAAATCCCACCATGGCCCTGAAGCTTAGCAAAGCCTTCGTGGACCCCGGATCCTATAACAGATTGAGATCAAAGTTTGAGGAATGGTGGACGAAGATCCAATCGTGGTTGCACGAAAATGCCGCAGTGTTTCTGCCAGCTAGCCAAAAGGCCATAATAGCAGTCCTATCTCATTTAGAAGGACAGATGGCCAGAGGCTTTGCCTGGACAAAGTTAGATCTCATCTCATCAGGAGGAGCCTATCCCTGGGCTATCCTCGTAATGGAGATCAAAGCTCTCTTTAGATCCATGAATCAACAAGAATGGGCTAGGGCAAAATTGCAGGCCCTTAAACAAGGAAAGATGCTGATAGATGACTGGATCATCAAGTTCATGGAATATGAACCCCAGACAGGAATGGACACGTCGCATCTTATTTCCATCATTGAGAAGAACATGGATCAAAAGATTATCAACCGCATCCTTATGGAAGGACCCAGACCGGCATCAGTGCTGGACTATCTGGAGAAATGCCAAGTCATCGGAACCAGAAGGCAACTCCTTCCTTCATCCATAACGGGACTACCACTAGACAGGACCCTTACGCCATGGACATAGATCGAATGGAGATGAAATTGAAGGAAGCAGAACCCGATGAATTAGAACAGAAAGCAGCCATGATCCGTAAAGGGAAAGCCTGCTGAAGAAATATAAAATGGGTTGCACTCAACCAGGAGGTCAAGTAGAAAAAAGTGGGTAGAAGGTGGGAGCGAGTGTAAAGCTTGTCCCAAGGGGGTCACACAGGTCGAATGAGGTGAGAAGGGGTAGCTCAACTATGCCAGGCATACGAATCAAGGAGTCTGGAAGGAATCCGGTTTGAATGTGGATTATCCGGTCTAGGACAAGGACTGGATATGAAAGCGACAAAGGAAACGACAATGACAAGGTGGCGAAAGACTCAAGATGAGAGGAATTGAGGCGGATGAGCACAAGATGAGATTCAAAGATCTTTACACAAGAATTTATAGTCCAGGCATTCCCAGGACTCTATTATGTGGATCCAAATGCCACAATGTAACTAGAAAAGAATAATCCTTACAACCAAGTAAAATCTGTATCTTAATGTGTCTCTCCGAGATACCCAACGCGAAATAAACTCATAATGGTTAAACAAAACGAACAATGACGAACTGTGAGGAAAGAAATCATGTCCAGTATGTCCGACTACGGATGGATAACATGAAAACTGGATGACAGATACAGATATGTACGGATAAAAGTGGATCTTGACCAGATGGACATGGGACACAATGAATGACTTGTATGACACTTGAGAATGACTATTGATGACTGGAAAGTGACCTGGACGACTGGTTATGACTGTAGGGAACTGTGGTTTCCCACATCTGTGGGGGACTTAGATACTGACTGTCCCCAGTCAGTCATGTGACTCGGTTAGGTGCGGACTTTGAATTGCAATGCGTCCACATTTCACTAAGTTCTTCCACCTCACTCTTCTCCCTTCAACTCTCATCACCCCTTCTCCCCATGTCGTTATTCTTAGATATTCTCATGGTTGCAAAACCACTTGCCGAAGACGACCCGAAGATGATCATGCATGCCAAACTGACAGCTGCACATGAAAAAATACTGGTCATTGCAGAGGTCATACTGGATGATCAGGAGACGTTGCAGGAAGAACAGGAAGGGTGGATCAAAGAGTGGAATGGCAGATTGGTGCATGGTTCATTTCTCGCTCATGGATGCTACTAATGATTGTGACCAGAACAAGCTCCTCAGCAGCCTCAAGGGTGCACGTGAGGTCAGACTTGAGCCGTGGGTTGAAGGACGTGTTGTAGAGACGATGAAACGGCTGCATCCGTTAGTCGAGAAGTGGAGCGCTGATACCAAGTTCCATCGCGAGCAAGCCAAGGAATGCGAATGCAAGCAGCAAGAACAAGTTGAACAACAATGGATCAAATGAGAGGAGAGCAAACAGGTTGAACAGGAGTGAGCAGAACGCAAGGGAGCTCAACATGAGGAAGAACGTGCTGGCATGACCGAACTGGTGACTGAAGAAGGCAGCACAAAATCCAATGATGTCCCAGCTGTCGCTCCAACAACTACTACAGCAACATCCGGTGATGACTCTGGTCCACGAAAGCTGACGGTATTCATCCAGATACTGGCAAGGGCAAAGGTGAGTGTGAGCGATATAATGTGGATGGTGACTAACAAGCTGTAGCATGGGCGTGCAATCGAAGACAATGAGGATGAAGATGACAAGGACAAGGAACAACTGGTGAAGAAGACCACGAACGGTCCACCAATCATGATGCACAAGGTTCTGTGTGCTGCGTGCATAGGTTGAGATGAGCTGTGCCAAGGTCCAGAGAATTGGACATGCACCTGGTGCATGAAACTGAAGGCAAAATGCAACAAGTCAAAGGGGTGTTCGTGAGGTACAAGGGTTGAAGAGCAAGGATTGGATGTGAAGGGCAAGGAAAGGGTTCCAGGTAAGCACCATACTAGCCGATGCACGTGTGCTAATGCCTCCCAAGCCCGTCCGATTTGTGTTTGTTGACGTGACACAATTGTTCTGGATGACACAGATGAAGAAGAAGCAGAGGAAGACATGACATCTGAGAAGGCAGGGCTGTCCAAACTGGCAGCCAAGCAACCTGTCACCACCAAGGTTGTTGAAGCTGGTGTGTGTGCAGTCAAACAGCTTGAATCAAAGATCCGGAAGACATAGGCTTGGATCAAGGTGGTAGAGGCGGAAGTGGCAGAGATGGAGGCAGAAGTAGCGAATCAGATGGCAGACCTGGCATTGATCAAGGCCACGCTGGGGATGTGAGGGAGAGTGATCCATGGTGCATAGATAGTCCTGTCGTCATGTACATGGAATCTGATCGTGTGTCCGTGTCTGATCTGGTAGATCCCTAAGTAAGAAGCATATTGCGATAAGTAAAAGAAAAATAAGGAGCATATGAGTGAGTAATAAAATGACGACACCGTGTTGCGAGTTGCCACTTGGCTTGCTTTCTTCAAACATCTTTCTGCAACTTCTGTACATGGATCCCAAGACAGCCGATACTGGATAGGACAGAAGCCATACTGGATATGAAGGAATGAAATATATGAAGGGGCAACATGTCTCGTGCATGCAGTAGAAACATAATGCATAAGTAATGAGTTTGTCAAGACATAAGGAGCATGAAAATACATATTCGCTACTTGGTTTTTTATTGTTTGTATGTTTGTTTTTCAGTTAAGTGGTAGTCCTTTTTATGTTTTATGCATAGCAAGAATGAGACAGACGAGATGGCTATTGCAATACAATTGTCTGTTTTCATGTTTTTCAGTGATGTTAGAAAGTATTGAGACACCGGATGAAACCTGGGATGGAAACGGATGCACTGGACTAAACCCAGGATGAGACAGACTGTACTCAATGGAACTTTGGATGGAATGGCACGTAATGTAGGTAGAATGTAGATGGGTGGGGCGCATATGAGCACTTGGCGAAAAACTGTGAAGGCGACATTAGTGAATCCGGTATATCTGGATGATAGTCCGAGTCTGATGGATAGTGAAGAAAGGATATGGTAGTGTGGCAGATGGATTCAAAGGATACGAATTTAAGAATGAAAATTGTGAAAATAGAGCTGTCAGAATCAAAACAATAATCCCCCCCTGGGGGGCTTCGAATGATGGCCTCCTGGACATCTCAACATGCGCATGTGGGATTGGAATGGATTGGTATGATGAAGACAGAATGGCAATAAAAGGGAGGACTGAAAGAATGTTCATAGCATATATGCATGGGAGAGAAAGGAATCAAGGCTATCCGACCATGATCCAGATACAAGGTCAGATGCTGGTGTGTGTCATGAATAGCGCACAAGGGGCGCAGCAACGAGGAGTGGTAATGGATTGACTGAAGCATGTGGATGAAGTGAGATGGAAGAGAGAACAAATGAGTACATAGAGTGAATGTGAGAGACGATGGACAGCAAAGGAAATCTCATGATGCGACACCGGACTCAGCATCTGAGTTGACCAGATGATCCTCGAAGATCACCAGATCTGTAGCCAAATCGGTTGGACATACGGATAGATTGAACAATTGCACCCCTCGACATGGTGAGGTTGTGCTCGAAGAATGATCTGGAATGACAGAAAACGACGATGCGATGTTAGCTAAAGATGGACGAATGGAGATACCTTGGGATGAAGGGTCGGCACACAGGCCACTGTCTGGAGTGGACACCTGTGCTGCTGCTGCTTTGTCAGTGTAATACACAGCATATGCTTTGGCAAGGTAAGGCTGGAAATCAGGGTCAGTGTAATTTGGAGAAGGAGACTCGCTTTCAGAATCATAGTTGATGTCTAAGACATCCGGTTCGATGTTGAGTAAGTCCTGTAGATCCGTCACATCCGGACTATCCAGATTGACTTCCAGTCTCGGCATTTCAAAGCATGAGTCGAACGGGGATGATGATGATAATGGAATTGATGGGCTAGATTGGTCAGCAGAATGCTTGTTAATCACTGAAACAAGAAAAATGGATGCAGGGGGTGTGGAGATAGCCAACTTGGGTAAATGAAACATAGAACCCGACAGAAGGAATCGAGCTGCCTCCATGATATCCTCTGTGGCATATGGGTCATCTGGGTGGGTATCCGGGCTGACAATAGCCAGGCATTGGTGAATATGTCTGGATAACTGATCTGGAAATCTGCTAAGAAAGAATACACCTTGTTCGATGTTGGAGAGGCAGTTCTCCACTAGCAAGGGGGCAGATACACGAATGAACGATCAGTGATACTCTCCTAAATCATCAAGGGAGCACATGGCATTTGCTCGATAGCCTTGAACTAAATGGGCAAGGTCAGCGCGACAGAATTGGTTAGCCCTTTCACAACCCAGATAGAGCTCCTTTATGATGGAAATGAAATTGTCTCAATCTGGACAATTGGCAGATGCCTCTGGGAGTGTCTCCCAGAGTTCTGCTTCATCAAGGACGGCATAACGAATAGCAAGTTTAATTTGGTTTCTATCGTTGTTCAAGCCTGTGCAATTGCTGAGGATTTCTATATCATCAAAGTATCTGGATAGCTTGGCCAGGGTGCCATTGAATCTAGGGGCATCAGGGGTATTATGAAGGGGAAGGAAAAATGGAACATTCACCATCATTGGCTGAGAGTCTGGAGTAACAACTACCAGATTGGTCCGGACATGGCTGGATATATGGATGCATCAAAACGAAAGATACGGATGAGGGAGACAACGAGTGTGATGGTAAACGAAATGATGACGATGAAATGCAGAACAACGAAAGGATGCAAAGGGCGATGGGGAGGATGGGACTTGGGAACTCTGAGTAGGAGGGGGGAATGGAGTTGACAGATGCCCCAGGGACAAAGGGAGAATCAGGTACATGGGAGGATCGGTGGCGGAAGTGTCAGGTGACGTAAGCTATCCATGATATGCGTTCTCCGGTGACACCAGGCAAAAGAAGTCAGAATCTGAAAAAAAAAAATTTAGTCAGTGAAATCGAGAGTGAGGTCCTTGAGCTCTTGATGCTGAGGAGTGGGTCTGAGTGACCTTCTCATTGACCTAGTAGAACCCCTTGTGGTGGGCTCCAGTTGAAGAAATATAAAATGGGTTGCACTCGACCAGGAGGTCAAGTAGGAAAAAGTGGGTAGAAGGTGGGAGTGAGTGTAAAGCTCGTCCCAAGGGGTTCACACAGGTCAAATGAGGTGAGAAGGGGTAGCTCAACTATGCCAGGCATATGAATCAAGGAGTCCAGAAGGAATCCGGTTTGAATGTGGATTATCTGGTCTAGGACGAGGACTGGATATGAAAGTGATGAAGGAAATGACAATGACAAGGTGGCAAAAGACTCAAGATGAGAGGGATTGAGGCAGATGAGCACAAGATGAGATTCAAAGATCTTTACACAAGAATTTATAGTCTGGGCATTCCCAGGACTCTACTATGCGGATCCAAACACCACAATGTAACTAGAAAAGAATAATCCTTACAACCAAATAAAATCTGTATCTTGACGTGTCTCTCCGAGATACCTGATGTGAAATACACTCATAATGGTTAAACAAAACGAACAATGATGAACCATGAGGAAAGAAATCATGTCCAGTATGTCTGACTATGGATGGATAACACAGAAACTGGATGACGGATATGAATATGTACGGATAAAAGTGGATCTTGACCGGATGGACATGGGACATGATGAACAACTTGTACGACGCTTGAGGATGACTATTGACAACTGGAAAGTGACCTGGACGACTGGTTACTGCTGAGATCTGGGTATTCTATTCCATTTTCATTTGTATTCTAGACCCAGACTCTAGGCTGTCCAACTTATCAGACTATTACACTATCACATTTGACTCATGGCATATGTCATAGATAGGAGATCTATTTGCCATTGGTAGATAAGGCAGATGTGTCATTCCTGCTTACTTTTCTTATCTTCTTATCATTTGTCATTCTATCTCCTTATAGATAGAGTACATACATGGACAAACAGTCCACTCATGTATATAAGAGAGCTTGAGTATCTTGCTCTCTAGGTTAACAAGCTATCTTGCCTCCCACACTTTGAATACTCTCAGTGCACTTTACTTCACATCCTTACTCACCTACTCCACTTGTAAGTTCTCTACAAGCTCCATATACTTCCTCTACCACTCTACTTTATCTTTTGAGCGTTCCCTGGTTAGCCACCAGGAGAGAAAGAGACTAGAGCATCTCTTTAGGTTATGAGCCCTGAGCACCTTTGAGGCCGGATATATTTTTGACATCTTCTCTGTCTCCCTCACGCTCAGAGCTATGGAGTCTAGGCTCGTACAGTTGTTTCTCGAAGTTATATGCTGCCTTCAAGGGGTCTTTCAATCCCTTGTCTTTGCTTCTCCTACCCTTGCCATCAATAACTTCTATGTCTTCTTAACAGCATGTGTTGCCTGTTCCTTTTTGGTCTTGGATGGTTTTTTCACATTCATTGGTGCTTATGTAGCTGCTGATGGATCGAATTACATCTTGCAGTTTGCACTTTACCACACACCCAATCAGGTTCGTGCAGCACCACTGCCTCCTTCACAGGTGAGACCATCCAGCCCAGCTCCTGTTCCATCACCCCCACTCTGGGTTCGCCTGAGATCTTGCACACCTTCTGCGGAGATTGTTTCCATCATCCAAGGAGATCGGATATTTAGGACACAGCCTTGCCCTCCTGAAGGACATATAATCAACTGCCTGGAAGAGCGGAACTCCTTAGGTCACTGCTTCCACTATGTTTGCCCTGAGTGCAAACAACATTTGGAAGAAGGAGAACATTGCGGTATTTATACTAATCACCGTGAACTTCGACGATTGGGAACTCAGATCATTTATCTAGATGACTTGGACAGTGATACTCATGTCCAGACCCCTCCAGGCCTTATACCTGTAGAAGGAGAATCCGAGGTTTCATCCCTTGATTTAAACGTCATATCTTGGGTTTCTTCATCCGAATCCTCCCTCACTTGTCGTCTTGAACTTCCCGTCGACTCTCCTCCACCATCTCCTCCACCGCAGTATACTCCTTCCCTGTCTCCTCCTCCTCAATACGCTCCCCCGCACGATCTGCTCAATGGAGAACATCTATGCCCAAGTACTCTGGAACTTGAGGAACGCGCCTGACACTCTCGAAATACAGGATTCTTTTGAACAGGTCGAATGGTATAAGTCGTCTGAAGTTTTATCCATGATGCATCCCACACTCCCTGTCTAGTGTCTCACCGAGTTCCCTGTTATTCACGAAATCCCTGAAGACCCTACCAAGATTGGTCCTATCCACTATGATGATCTCGAGAGACAAGACCAAGCTCCTTTCCTGCAGCAGAATGATCTTCAGCCACAGGTAAGAGACCTGACTTCTAGTCGGATTGTGATTCCTTTTAGGATCACATTGGTCGAAGCAGCTACCCACAACAACCTCAATCTTGCTTGTTCTTTTATTTATTCACGTGACGAGTCTCTTTTCTCTGCATACTCTGGCACCGGTTGGGCTTTCCCTTCTGAGACTTATGATACAATGCTAGATGCACTCGTTCACTATCAGGGATACAAGGTGTTACATTGAGATTTCTTTTCACCTATTCATATGTGCGAACCCCCCTTTTCTTACAATCCAGACTTGGACCCTCATAGACTTCTCCTGGACTCATTATTTACCAATTGGGAGTACCCTTCCTCTTCATGGTTTGACCCCCACAGAAACTGGAATCCACCTGCTCCCTCGCAATGCTTCTGGAATCGCCGGTTTGATACTGAGCAATGAAGACATTGGTGAGAGGATGCTGCCACTTGCCATTTGGCGAGACTTCAAAGGCAGTATCTAGCTGCTGAGAATGACTCAGAATGGCAGGTCTACCTGGACGCCTTAACAGGTAACCTAGACTGTCTGCGTATCAGGAGACAAGCGGCAATTTGGGGAGAAAACTGAAGGAGAAGGAGGAACCATATGTATTAATACAATGGTATCTTTTCTTGGAAACATGGGTGATTGATTAGGAATTAAGCTGGAGGATCTTGACCAAAGAAGGAGGTATGCCATTGCTCATATAAGTTGACTAATGAAGTTTGTGATTAGATATGGCAACTACCATTCCCAAGGCTTCTGAATACAAGATCAAGGGCTCCATCCTTTCTAGGAT
>JBBPKX010000393.1:0-16921 GCA_038089435.1 Boletus austroedulis | reverse complement strand
ATGGCTTCATTTGCTCTGTCGTGCGGGGTAGATAGACATGCAAGTGAACATGGTTGCTAGTCCTGATCGCTGGCATCAAGCGATCGGCTTCGAATGGGCTCAGAAGGACGAGCACGCGATCACGACCTTTGAAACCAGAAAGGACCCATTGGACTGGACGTAAGTATTGATCCAGCCTCCCCCGAGTGGACTCAGGTTTGATCGTCCTGCAAAGGTCCTCTGTGGCCAGGATAAACGGGCTCCAAACGTGTACTTCCCGGGAAGCAGCAGAGCTCCTCTCGAGACTCGTGAAGATGGAGCAAAAAGCGGTGCTGGTGAGTGAAGGAGGGAGGAAACCGGTTGTTACGAAGGCTACTACGTCTGGATGTAGCGAATGTTCCGCAGGTTCTGCTTTTGGTGCCAGCTCCCCTTCTCGCTCGCGCTCAAGCTGGTGCGAGACCTGTTTCTCCTGTTCTTCATCTAGCGACACTTTACGAAAGGATGAGTTGACACCTCCCAGGTAAATGCAACGTCGCAGAATATCCGAATCCATCCCAACTAATGGGTTTGAGGTTTGGGGTGAGTAGAGGTCGGCTAGTAATCGATATTCTGGCTGGAGCCACGCCTCCGTCATCTTCTCTTATCAGGAAATTCACAAGTTACTTTTACGTACTTTTCGTCACTTTTCGCGTCACCAAAAAAGCACCGCTGACAGTCGTGGGCAAAAGCATACAAAAGCAGTTCTGGAGTATGCGAAAGTGATGGAAAGCACCAAAAGCTAGTTAATTACTAGAAAGCATGCATGTACTAGTTGTCTAAGTGGTAGACAAAGGGATAGAATGAACAAAGGGCCTCCCATGGGCCTTGTTAGATATTCTCACTGCACATCAACTTGCTTCAGCCTCGCACATACAGTATTACATAAGCACATCGCATAGGTTCTCACGCTCTCTTTCTTTCCTTTTCCTCAGTGTTCTATCACCATTGTGATGACTGCTAAGGTATGCATATGCATACATTTGTATTTCACTCTTGTAGCTTATGCACACATACCTAGCTGATCTTGGGCTAGGTAAATATAGTGTTCTATCACCATTGTGATGACCACTGAGCTGATCTCAGGCTAGATCATACAGGTTATGAGCCCTGGGTTCTGGTAGGGCAGAACTCAAACCAATATGTTATCCGAAAACTCAACATCACACTCTACTTCAATTGCTCACCATCTCAGTCAATATAGGGAAATATGACCATATATGTGACTTAAGTGGTGTGAAAAACTACTTCCAGTGGCAAAGGCAGATGACACTGGCCCTCAAGGGTGAATGTCTTTGGCCCTATTGTAGTAGCAGCACTGATGTAACAGATCCTCTAGATCTCACCTCCAGCATGCCTCAGCCAGCTGATTCTAAAGTGATTAAAGACAAGGAAAAGGAGAAAATGTTAGACTGGTTTGCAAAAGACACACAAGCAAAGTTGCTAATCAATTGTAAAATCTCTCCAATCATCACCAACCTTCTCAATGAATCACAAACTGCTCGTCAACAATGGGAGACTCTTGCTAAACATTATGCCTGGAATGATCTCCTCTCTTAGTATGAACTATGTATGTGTATACACATGGAAAAACTCAAAGATGCAGATGATGCTACTCATTATATTAGGTCATTTGAGGACACATGCCACAGGTTCCTTCAGATGGATGTCACATACACGACTGAGGAGTCAATTTTTGACTTGTTGCAGGATCTATCCAATGATATGGAATGGGAAATATTTCATGAACTCACCATGAGCAAGCTTTCATTGTCCCTCTCCACTCCCACTACCTCTGCTGCCTCCACATCTTCATCATCCTTCCTCCTCAGCTACACCTTTGAAGATGTGACCAGATTGCTGGTTGAGCATGTGAATGCCATTATTGGAAAGTGCAAACTTGCAGGCCCTGGCTCTGAATATGCCAATGCAGCTGTTGCTGGGAGCAGGAATAATGGAAAGGTCAACTCACTTACAGGCATCTGCATTCACAAGAACAATCCAGAGAATGTATGTTGTACCAATGAATGCTGTGTTAGAAAGTCAAGAGCTGACACACATGATAAGCAACACTGCTATTGGTCAGGTGGGGGAATGGAAGACAAAGCTCCTGCATGGATATGTGAGTGTGTCTCTAAGGCAAGGGTTGAGAGTGTTACAGTTGCTGTTGTCTCCACCACTAGTTCTCCTTCCAGCCCTGTGTTTTTGTGCCACTCACAGGAGCTGTCCTGTGTGGCCATTGGCAGAGCACTCCACAATGAAAATGAACCTGTCACCTTCACCACTTATAGTTCTGCCACAATCCTAGACTCTGGTGCCACTTTCCATCTTATCAAAGACTAAGGGTATTTTCTGGACTTTGAGCAAGGGGATTATCCACTAGTAAAAACCACAAACCATGGTGAACTCCTTACCACTGGATGTGGCACCTGTGTTGCTGAGATCAGGTTGGGTGGAAATACACACAGGTTGACACTAAAGGATTGTCTGCATGCACCAGGGGCAATACTCAACCTCCTGTCACTTGAATGAATGTTACAAAAGGGATGGAACTGTGACTTCAGAGGTTGTGACTCTGCATCTGTGCCACTCTGCCAACTATCATACAAAGGTGATACACTTGGAGATGTTCTGATAAATGGCAACCTGTGCTACCTTGACATTCGATTCCTTTGGTGTGATGATTTGAACTTGACCATTCTGTTGCATAAGGAGCTCTCAGCACTCACAACTATCCCTGTTATGTATAGGCAAGTCCCAGTTACCTGGGATACATGGCATGCACACATGGGTCATCCAGGGGGAGCATATGTCAAACATCTCCCCTTAGTCACAAATGGAGTCTCCATTGAGTCCAACAAACTGCCAGGACATTGTGAGGCATGCATTCTATCCAAGTGTCCTTGAAAACCCTACCCCTCCTCCCTGACACCTTATGCTTTGAACATGCTTGATCTCATCCATTCTGACCTTTGTGGTCCTTTTCTGACTCACACCCCTCATAGCAAACATTATTTCATTGTATTCCTAGATGACCACTCACACCTCATTAATGTGCAACTGTTGGCCACAAAGGATCAGGCATTGGAGGCCTGGTGCATTGTGAAAGCACTTTGGGAAAATCACAGTGGATGGACAGTCAAAGTTTTCTGGTCCAACAATGGTGGTGAATTCATGAGTGTGGCATTCACAAAGGCTCTCTAGGAAGCTGGAATTGAATGCCAACTATCCTCTCCCTATGCTTATCAGCAGAATGGCAAAGCTGAATGTGCCATTCGCACACTCCAAAGTCATGCACTTGCTATGCTTCAGGCTACCAAACTTCCACCCAACTTATGGGGGGAGGTGATTCTTACAGCTGTGTACTTGTGGAATCACATGGAGTCCATTTCTCTGCCCTGTCATGTACCGTGTCAACCCCTGTTCCGACCATCTCCGACCAGCCCCATCGAACTCCGGTCTCCTCCATTGGATCCTCCACCAGGAGTTCCATTCCGGCCCTTCGACCCATCCAGACTTGCTACGGAGATTCCTCCACCTTCCGGACTTTCGTTTATAGTATTTCTCCTTTTGTTCTAGATCCGTTCTCGTCACCTTTCCATCTTCTGTCACATAGCCTTCCGGACATTTGGTATATCCTGTCTTCTGACCCTCTTGCTTATTCAGGCTATGTTGTCGGTTTGTACATTCTTCGTTCTGTCTTACAAACCCTATGTACATTGCCCTTCCTCCTTAGTCATCTCCAGTCCGGACTTACTCCAGACGCCATAGGACTTTGTATATAAACCTCTGTATTTCCTCCTGTATTCTTTAGTTCGAATATTGTACGTCATTGTACATCATTGTACGTCATTATATGTCATTGTACGTCATTGTATGCCATTGTATGTCACTATATGCCCCTTCTCTGGACTTGAAGTCCCCTCAAACATCTCCTCTTCTTCCTCATCTCTGAAATATGAGGATTGAATACTGGCAAGGGCGCGACACATAAGTCCTGCACCAATGTCCTCACCCCCTCTGCTCTGTTCTGGTTTGACCCTTTGGACCTATGATCTCTGGCTCGACCAATTCCAGACTTCGTTCGCAAGTCCCGGAAATAGCCCCTATCCTCCGGACCTCTGTCGGACTTAAGCCCAGGAGAAGGAGATGCAGCCTCTGACAGTATATTTGAACTCCACTTGCCAGTCATTTCACTCATGTTTTCTGTCTTCATCACGTCTACTCGACAACCTCCATTCCTTCAGTAACTCTGAACCACTCCATAGTTTTCTCAGCGTTGGACTTGCCTGGCCGGCTCTCCTAGTGTTGTGAGCACTTTCCAGACTATCCTGGTGATAGTCCACCCTACCTCCGCTCTCCATCCCTTTGAGGGTCTTAGGTGTTCATGGTTATGGACGTCTTTGTGACGTTCTGGACATCATGTTCATCTCCAGACTTTGTCTTTGTCACAAGTCCGCCCCTCACCTCCGTTCCTCCGTCCTCGACTTGTCTCTTTGATAGGTCACCCTCGAGTTGGACTTCGGTCCTTCTCACCTCTGTTTCTCGGCATCTCTCCATACTCCCCGTTCTGTCTTGTTTGGTTTCACTTGCTCCCATTCAATGATCGTGTTGTTGCCGACGTACTCCATTGAGTCCGGCTCTTCGCAACACTATCTAACGAACTCTGGCATGAAGACCGACCTCCAACACTGAACTTCGTGCATTCGCACATACAGTCTTTGTCAACCTCAGACGTCCTCGAACAAGCTTGTTCTGCTCGCTCCACCCCATCAAAGATCACTGCTCTTGTGATCTTCACCTCTGGTCCCCTCTGAAGATCGTTTTCGTGTTGTCAACATCTCTGCACCTCCAGAGTTTCACAAAGATCTTCTTTCTGTTCCTCCAGTCCATTCTCTGTTGTCCTGCATGTGCTCAAGCTCCTTCCCAGAGTTCACACAATGTAGTTGACTTCACTTCCAGTCTTCTCGACCACCTCTGTTCACTCCTCAAAGCTCTCTTGTGCCCCACCTATGTCCGGTACTCCGCCCGGAGTATCTCTGGACTAACATAATTGCTTCATCCCGGCTTCTCAGCCACTCATTCTGCCATACTGTCAACTATTCGGTGGAACACCCCATCCCTTCCCTCATTTCCGTCGCCTCCTGATATCTCCTGTCCTCTGTTTCTGCTTTCCTCATAGGTAACTCCACCTCCGGACCTTCTTTTGGTCACCCCTTGTTGGGTTTTCGATGCAGCCTTGTTCTTGGACCTTGCTGACTCACCCGCTTTACACTCCGTTGAGTGATTGGGTTACGAGCAGCATAACTCTCCGAACTCCTGCAAAAGGAATGCCAACCCCCTGACGTCAGTCCGACACTGAGACACTGGTACCAGCGTCATTTTGACAGCTCCAGTCCCAACTCCATCTCACCGTCACCTCTGGTATCCTTGTGGTACACCCGTGCTTTGTGCACACTCATGCTTTCATGCACACTTCGGAAACGCCTCTGGAAATCCCCCTGGACTTCAATGCCACCCAGCCGTGCACATTTGCTGCATTATACAGTTCTTGGGCTGTGCTTGGTCCTCTCAGTTTCATCTCCTTCCTGGATTGCTCTGATGCCTCCGCTCCAGAGTTTTCAAGTCCAGTTGAAGATCTCATCAGGATGGTTTCCCCCTCTTCCCTAACCCCGTTTTTTATGTTTTCACCTTCTACTTGTGCCTGTCACTGTGCTCCAGGATTCCCTTCCAGGATTCCACCCTCTGTCCATTACCATTTTCTAGATCACTGACAGTAGGTCTCATCTCCAGACCTCCAGACTTCGCACCTCCGGACTCCACCATCTGTCACCTTGAATTTGGCACCCCTCTTTTGCTGCGCTCTCCTGGACTTCCTTGTTCAAGGATTTCCAACCCCTCGCCACTCCCATTCCACTTCTCAGTCGTTGACACTCCCTTATTAAGGGGAGGATAAGGACTCTGTCCACCAAGCCTCAACTCCGGTTTCCTCCAGTTTTTTTGGTCCTTTCTGATTCCTTTTGTCCTTTCTGTTTTGTCATCGCTGTTGTGAACATCCCTAACCCGGATAGTATCACGTTATCAGCCTCTGACATCCTGTTTTCGGACCTCAGGATTCTCCATTGGACCCTCTAGTCACCTCCAGACTTTCCTCACCAGACTTCATCATCCCTTGCCGGACTTCGTTATTGCTCACTGGACCTTCCATCCCCCAACCTCGTCCCCTCTTTGTCAATATCTGCTCACCCGATAAGTGGTTTCCTCCATTGTGGCACCTCCTGTGATTGTCTTCAGACTTTCACACTTCTGTTCATCGCCCCCACTGGTCTACTGACTAACTCCGAAGTTGCCATCCGCATTTCCGGACTTCGTCACCAGTATCCGGACCTTCGTTCTCTAGGTCCACCCTCCATTTTATTAGGTCTCTGTCACCTTTAGACCTTGTCTCTACAGCATCAGGCATTTGTTCACCTTGCCTATACAACTTGAGACATCCCCTTCGTTGGTATGTCCGCTCCTCCAAGGTTTTTTCTTGCACCTCCGGACTTGTTGCCAACACCCGGACCTTCAATCATCAAGGTCCCCCTCAGTTCCCCTTTTGGTCCTTTGCTCATCATGGACCTTGTCTCTCCTGCGTCGCATATGCCCCTTGATCTCCCATCATTGGACCTCTTCACCTTTCCATATGCACTTTGGGACACCTCTGTTCATCCCAGCTGGCCCTTCATGACTCCAGAATTATTCACCTTCTCTCTGGCTCTCCAGTTGTGAACTCCGTTTTACTCCACTTCGCCAGCCCCGGACTTCGTTAATTCAAGTCCACCGGTTCATCCCCCTGGCCCTTGTCCTTTTGGACGCCATTTGATGCTGTTAGATCATTCCTCCACCCATGCATCCATTTCCATCCCACTTTCATTGCTTTGTCCTCGAACTCCGGATGCTCCTGTTCTCTCCATTCCCTGCCTTTGCCAGCCTCTGAACGACATTTCGTGCACTTTTGCACACCTCCGTCCACACATTTTGTGCACCTCCGTCGTGCTTCAGCACATTTTTCAGTCCGATTATGCCCCCTTTTACTCTTTCATGGATTAAAGTTGGTCGTTTTGTCATTCCGGACTTCGTTTTTCGGCATTTTGGCACCTTTTGGAAGAAATCTACTCATCCTTGCGTCATTCTGGGCCACCCTCCCTGTTCATTCCACTCATGAACGCTGCTGAACATCCATTTAGCATGCTCTGAGCACCTCCGATGTGCTTGTTTTCCAGGTTCTTTTTTTGGACTTCTCTATTAAGGGGAGGATAAGGACTCCACTTGCCACTACTCTTGTCATTTTCTAGGTCCATTTTGATACCAGTACAGCTCGTGAAGTCCCTCCAAGCTCGTATCTAGTGGATCATATTGTGGCCTCTTGTCTGAGCATCTCCGTTACAACCTCCGGACATTTCTGTCCAACTCCAGTCCTACTCCTAGTCCAGAAAAATGAGCCCCAGTGCACTGTCATCTGTTCATCCCCTGCATCCTTCCATTGATCTAGATGTTCCCTGAAGACTCTGTCATCCATCCTTGAAGATACCTCTGCTCTCATTATTCCTCAGACACTTTCCAAGTACCACCAGAACTCCGGTCTGACCTCCGGAGCTTCTCCTCCATCATCTCCGGTACTAAGAAACTCTTCTGGAACATTGTCATGTATCTTCCTGGATCCCTAGTCTTCTACATCCTGATCTTGACACACACCCTCTGTCCCCATCCAGTCGATTGATCACCACGAACCCTTCTGACTATCCCTGCTCGCCTTATCTCTTTCTGAGCTGTTTCGCTTTCAACTCTGACATTTCCGGCACGAACTCTGGTCATGTCGCCCAGTTCATCTCAATGAACTTCATGATAGTCCTGCTTGTCTTCATCATGGTTCCCTGTCTTCCTGGTGATCATCGTCCATCATTGACTCCCCCAATTCATCCGTTCAACTCTGTCAGTCACATCTTGGCCCTGACACTTCTGTATGCTCTATTCCATGAGCTCCTTGACCTTCATGTCAACTCCGGTCGGACTTCCCCTGGACACCTGCACCTCCGTTATGCCTCTGTTACGCCTCAGAATCTGTTTATGTCTCCGTTATGACCTTATGATACGTCCTCTGTCTTTTCTGTCTCTGTTCCTCTGTTTCTGCTTATCTGAATATCTCCGTTATTCTTAGATATTTCTCTGCTTTACTCTGATATTTTCCATTTTGTAGACTATTAACAAGAAAGAAAAAGAAAACAGGTACTGAGTACTATTTACTGTTCCATTACTTCTCCTTTTTCATCTGTTTCTTTTTCCACCTCCTTTTCCGCCCCCTTTTCTGTCTCTTGTTCCACCTCTTCTTCTTCCTCTCCATCCGCATCCTCTTCCGTTCCATCTCCGTTCTCCTCTGTTTCCTCCGTTCTGGCCTTCGTCACCTCCGCTTTCTCCATTTCCCTCACCTCCGTTCCCACCGTCGCTTGCATCTCCATCTGGACCTGCGCCTCGTTTTGACGCTCCTTGCGGTCCTCCCTCATCCCAGCAATCTCCTCGCGAAGTCCTCTGACCTCACCCACTAACTCCTTGAGCACTGCCGCGATCTCCTTCATCGCCTTCGTCATCTCCGGATCTCCGTTCCTCTGTGACGGACCCACCGGTACTTTGACATACATGCGATTCTTCTTCCTCTGCTCTCCTTGTCATGGCGATCCTTCTTCATCACAACCCCTCTGGCATGTAATATGTGCTTTCGCACACTCTCCGCACGCCTTCCCCTTCATTCCTCGAGCGGGCTCTATGCACGCCAAACGCTGCTTCTTGCAGTGCTGGCACTTCTCTGCTGCTGTTCCCTGGGTGCTCCGACCCATTTCCAGCTCCTCCTCGTCGCTGCTTTCATCCTCCGATGTAAAAACGATCGGATTCAACTAACTTCGTTAGCACGACCCCAACTCCGAAATCTTGGGCACTCACCGATTCTCTGGCCTTCCCCTTGCCCTTCTCCTTTGTCTTGGCTGCGCGCTCCTTCCTAGTGCACTCCTCCGCCATCATCTGACATGCTTCCTCCAAATTCCACTGGTGCTCCTCTTCCTCGTGCCGTTTCCGCTCTTCCTCCTCGCATCGTTTCCGTTCCTCTTCTTCCTTATGCAGCCTTACGCGTCTCCGGCGCTCCATTGCCTTCGCGTCCCACAGCTCCTCGCTGTCATCATTGCATTCCACAAGCTTCGCATTGGGCCACGTCTTGATATCATTGATGTCGGACATGGTAGGTGAAGAAAGAAATTTGACAAGTGCCAAACTCCGAACGGCCTTGTTATATAATCCATTTCAAACTGCGCTTGTTGATTGTCATGCGTCGCATCGCGTCTCGCTTCCGAACTCCGGCTCAGATCAACAAGGTGTGGACCTCCACTCCACACATCCACTTTCTCCACTCTGCTCCAAGCAAGTCACACTTGAACCATGTTCCACCCTGTAGGCCTCGAGGGCTCAGCCTTAATGGGGGGGCACTGTCATGTACCGTGTCAACCCCTGTTCCAACCATCTCCGACCAGCCCCATCGAACTCCAGTCTCCTCCATTGGATCCTCCACCAGGAGTTCCATTCCAGCCCTTCGACCCATCCGGACTTGCTACGGAGATTCCTCCACCTTCTGGACTTTCATTTATAGTATTTCTCCTTTTGTTCTAGATCCGTTCTCGTCACCTTTCCGTCTTCTGTCACATAGCCTTCCGGACATTTGGTATATCCTGTCTTCCGACCCTCTTGCTTATTCAGGCTATGTTGTCGGTTTGTACATTCTCCGTTCTGTCTTACAAACCCTATGTACATTGCCCTTCCTCCTTAGTCATCTCCGGTCTGGACTTACTCTGGACGCCATAGGACTTTGTATATAAACCTCTGTATTTCCTCCTGTATTCTTTAGTTCAAATATTGTACGTCATTGTATGTCATTGTACGTCATTGTATGTCATTGTACGTCATTGTATGCCATTGTATGTCACTATATGCCCCTTCTCTGGACTTGAAGTCCCCTTGAACATCTCCTCTTCTCCCTCATCTCCGAAATATGAGGATTGAATACTGGCAAGGGCGCGACACATAAGTCCTGCACCGATGTCCTCATCCCCTCTGCTCTGTTCTGGTTCAACCCTCCGGACCTATGATCTCCAGCTCAACCAATTCCGGACTTCGTTCGCAAGTCCCAGAAATAGCCCCTATCCTCCGGACCTCCGTCGGACTTAAGCCCAGGAGAAGGAGATGCAGCCTCTGACATGCCCCCAGGAATGATGCCCTTCACAATGGTGAATGGACATAAGCCTAACCTGTCACATCTCTGCATATTTGGCTCACAATACTGGGCATGAATCTCAACTGAGCTCCAAGTCAAATTCAGACCACACTCACACTGTGTCAGAGACTGCCTTCTCCTTCTTCTGGGCTTAAGTCCAATGGAGGTCCGAAGGATAGGGGCTATTTCTGGGACTTGCAAGTGAAGTCTGGAATTGGTCAAGCTGGAGATTATAGGTCCAGAGGGTCAAACTAGAATGGAGCAGAGGGGGTGAGGACATTGGCACAGGACTTATGTGTTGTGCCCTTGCTAGTATTCAATCCTCATATTTTGAAGATGATGGAGATGAGGGATGTTCAAGGGGACTTCAAGTCCAGAGGAGGGGCATCAAGTAACTTATAATGACATACAGAAGTCATTAATATTTGAACTAAAGAATACAGGAGGATATATGGAGGTTTATATACAAAGACCTATGGCATCCAGAGTAAGTCCGGACTGAAGATGACTAAGGAGGAAGGGCAATGTACATAGGGTTTGTAAGATGGAATAGAGAATGAACAAACTAATGACATAGCCTGAATAAGCAGGAGAGTCAGGAGACGGAATGTACCAAATGTCCAGAAGGCTATGTAACATAGAACAGAAGGATGATGAGAACGGAACTAGAACAAAAGAGGAGATATCATAAGAGAAAGTCTGGAGAGGTGGAGGAATCTCCATAGCAAGTCTGGATGGGTTGAAGGACTGGAGTGGAACTCCTGGTGGAGACTCCAAGGGAGATGACCAGAGTTTGATGGGGCTGGTCAGAGATGGTCAGAATAGGGGTTCACATGGTACATGACACACTGGGCCATATTCATGGGCTATCCAGATGGCATTAAGGGCTATTGTGTCCAGGATGCCTTGACTGGCACCTTTTTTTGTGTGCATGATGTGGAATTTGATGAGGGGTCTCTGACCCAAACCAATGACTCTGATGACAACTCTGACGATGAGGACAGGAGTTTGGTGCCATCATCCATGGTCCCTACACTTGAGACAAGTGCCTCAATGCCACAAATGCCCACACATGATCCAACTCCCCCCTGTTGGTCCTTTTGACAACAGAAATGCACAGAAAAGGGTTTAGCCTATGACATAGACCTTACAGCAACCAAAGCACACCTTACTTTGCTTCAAGAGTGTCACAAGGATGCCTCATCTGGGTCATCAGGTGAGGGGGTACCTCTTGAGGAGGTCAATGCACTCAGAGAAATTGAGCAGGACACTGACATTCCAGATACTGTAACAAATGTCATGGTTGCAGAACAGGCCAACATTACCATTCACAGTGATTGACATCATAATCCATCCAGTCCTGATTATGACATGTCCATCCCACTAGCAACATATGATGAGGCCATCCTACACTCAGATTGTGAACAATGGCTAACAGCCATGAGGACAGAGCTGAAAACAATGGAAGAGATGGAGGTTTACTGGGTGGAGCTGCTGTCAGAGGAGTAAAAGACCATTGGATGTTGCTGGGTGCTTGAATTCAAGGAGGATAACAAAGGTGGCTCTATATACAAAGCCCACCTAGTTGCACAGGGTTTCTCTCAAATTCCTGGAGTAGATTATGGAGCAACCTTTGCACCCATCATCAAACCAGCCTTTGTACATCTCATTGTTGCCCTTGCCTGTCAACATGATTGGGAGGTGGACATCTTTGATGCCAAATGTGCCTTCCTATGGAGAATCCTGAAGGAGGACATTTATATGCATCAATTGAAGGGGTTTGAAGAGGGCAACTGGCAGGTACTTGTCTGGTGTAGCTATGGTCTATCTATGGTCTCAAGCAATTTACACTGAAATGGTATGAGCAGGTTTGGGCAGTCATGGCTGACCTTGGCTTTCACCAAACTGAATCTGATCATGCACTCTTCTATTATGATGAGCCAAAGGAGGCAGTCACATGCACTTGAGTTCACTGTTTAATCAGTTGGCATGTTGATGATGGAATCACTGTGTCAAGCTCATGACCCTTCCTTGAGGGGGTAAAATGAAGGATAGCTGAATGCTTTGGTATCAAAGAACTCAGGCCAATCTCCAAGTATCTGGGTGTTCAATTTGAATGGGATTGCAACAGCTGAAAACTCTGGATGTTTCAATCCAAGTATATTGCTTTCCTGCTAGCAGAGTATGGTCTATTGAACTGCAGTCCTGTTCGTCTCCCAGCAGACCCTAAAGATCCACTTAGTAATCCCAAAGAAAACCACCCCACTGTCTTGAATCTTTGCTCCACCTACCTCAAACTTGTTGGGGAGCTGATCTACCTCTCAGTCAATACACAACCTGACATCTCTTACATTGTCAATGTGCTTACACAACACAATGCAAATCCTGAACCTCACCATTTTGCTGCTACCAAATGTGTTCTCCACTATCTTGCAGGAACCATAGATCACTGCATGTGCTATAAACATGAGGAGGACAAGGGTCTCTATGCCTATGTGGATGCTAGTTGGGCCAATGAAACTGGTCATCACTCAGTTAGCAGATATGCATGGTACTATGCTGGCAGCCTCATTTCACATGTATCCAAAAAGCAAGTGACAGTAGCATTGTCCTCAACAGAAGTGGAATACATGGCCACTACACATGTCATTCAAGAGGGACTGTGGCCTCGCTCTCTCTTTACAGAACTGAATGTTCCTTTTGTCTCCCCTCTCCTTGTCTATCTTGACAATTCTGGTGCAATAGCACTCTCATCTGCAGCTAAATTCCATCACTGTTCCAAACACATAGACATATGTTACCACATCATTCATTCATACATAGACAACAGTTCTTTCTCTCTTATTTGGGTCCCTACTCATCATAACATTGTAGACATTTTCATGAAAGCATTGCCTCATCCTGCTTTCAACAAATTTCATCAGTTACTTGGACTAGTTGCTCCTTGAGGGGGTATGTTAGATATTTTCACTGTGACAACCTGGCTTCCTGGGGCTGCTCTATACTCTGGGGTTCCCTAGTTAAAGAGCTTGGAGGAGGTATGCTTCAAGTGACTGAGAAAGGAGCTGAGGGGCTGGGACAAAGGCAGGGAAAATACAGATGAATTAAGATGGGAACTATGCTACTGACAGGCCTTTATATACTCTACACTACAAGGCAGTGCTTGGTCTGTGCTACTGAGGCTATCCTGAGCTACTGTAGCTATTGGTACATGAGGCAGAAAGGGCTGTGAAGTGTCCATATTGCTATAGGATAAGATATGACAGTGCCTCCTCCATGAGGCTGTTATAGGATCAACATGATGTAGCTACAAGGCAAATCCTGTACCTGGCTGTGCTATCCTGTGCATCCTGTGCAATCCTGTGTGCAGTGCCTGCTGCATGAGGCATGTGAGTCAGAGTGACTCCTATTGACTTGCTGTGACTCAGTATGACTTGCTGTAACTTGATCAAGGTCATGACTCATTATGACTCAATGTGGCTTATGATGACTTGTGATGACTTGTGAGACTTCTGTGGCTATGCTGTGGCTGTGACCCACAACCAAGAATGATGGAAAAATGAAAAATGTACTCCCATCTTAGGGATTTGTTACACTGTGAAGTGTCCATACTGCTATAGGATAAGATATGACAGTGCCTCCTCCATGAGGCTGTTATAGGATCAACATGATGTAGCAGCAAGGCAAATCCTATACCTGGCTGTGCTATCCTGTGCATCCTGTGCTATCCTATGCATCCTGTGCAATCCTGTGCACAGTGCCTGCTGCATAAGGCATGTGAGTCAGAGTGACTCCTATTGACTCTGGTATGACTCAGTATGACTTGCTGTGACTTGATTGAGGTCATGACTCATTATGACTTGATGTGACTCATGATGACTTGTGATGACTTGTGAGACTTGTGATGACTCATGAGACTTCTGTGGCTATGCTGTGGCTGTGACCTGCAACCAAGAACAATGGAAAAATGAAAAGTGTATCCATCTTAGGGATTTGTTACACTCACTGCACATCAACTCACTTCAGCCCTTGCACATACAGTATTACATAAGCACATTGCATAGGTTCTCATGCTCTCTTTCTTTCCTTTTCCTCAGTGTTCTATCACCATTGTAATGACTGCTGAGGTATGCATACACATACATTCATATTTCACTCTTGTAGCTTACACACATATACCTAGCCAATCTCAAGCTAGGTAAATATAGCATTCTATCACCATTGTGACAACTGCTGAGCTGATCTTGGGCTAGATTATACAGGCCTGACTAGAACACAACCATTCTTGAGCACACCATGCATAGGAGAACATAACCAGAAGACTCAAAAATAAACCTGAAATCATCATAGGGATAAACATGGGAGAGGTGACAGGCAAGGGATAGGATCATGGACTGTAGCCATTGAAAGAGTGAGGTGGTGCTAGATGAAAAAAGAGGGCTAGTAGTTTGAAAGCCTGAGTAACAGTACCAAGGAAGGAGGAGGGTGAACACACAAGTAGTTGTATTGCAAACATATTTATCAGTATGATCAATACCAGGACATGTTGTGTCAGTAAGACCAGCAGCTTGAGAGGCAATCTTGTGAATGCAAGGCCAGATGGGATTGTCAATCTTGTGTAAGATCTGGTCAATGACCTGACCCACATGTATGGTTGAATAGCTGATGGGTATGCAAAAAAAAACTGAGTGTCAGAAGAGTAGTATAGTCCAGGATACTCACCTGATGTTACTGGACATGAAGGTGGGATGCATTGTGCATAGAGTGATGAGGGGAGGAGCTCAGCAAGATAGGACCATGGACTGCAGCCATTTGAAGAGTGAGGCAGTGCTAAATGAGGAAAAGAGAATTCATGAAGGCAAAGCATGGCAAGGATGGCAGAAGAGTAGAGTTTGGTGTGGTGAGGGGCATAGGCTTAGTAAGGGGATATAGAAATGAACCTGAAGATTCAAAAACTGGACCTGCCATTGTAAGTTTGGCTCAGGGCCTAAAGATCCCTGACTTAGGCATGATGTCATGAACTGGGGGAGTACCATGGCTAGGAAGATATTGCCAAAAGAGAAACCTAGAGTCAAAATGCAGTTTCAAAGGCATGATGATCAGCAAATTTGTTGACATAGAAGAGGTGAAATTGATCATATGTCTCATTGGAAAGAATTTCTTGAGTGGGGAGTGGTAAAGAGATGCACTAATCTCTTTTATCTCCTTGGTGGCTAGCCAAGGGAATGCTCAAATAAAGAATAGAGAGCAATGGAGGAAGTAGGTGACTCTTGTAGAGAACTTACAAGTGGAGTAGGCACAAAGTGTGTGAAGAGTAGTGGGCACTGAGAATACTTGAAGTGTGAGAGGTGAAATAACTTGTTAACCTAGAGAGCAAGATACTCAAGCTCTCTTATATACACTACTGGACTATTTGTCCATGTATGTACTCTATCTATAATGAAATAGGATAATGAATGATAGGAAGATAAGAAAGAGTAAGCTGTAATGACTAAACAGCCTTATCTACCAATGGCAAATAGATCTCCTATCCATGATGTATTCATGAGTTAAATGTGATAGTGTAATAGTCTGATGTCACAGACAGTCCAGAGTCTGGATCTAGAAGTGAATGAAAAAGGAATAGAATATCCAGATCTCAATACTCTTCCTCACTAGAAACATTAGTGCTCATGAAGTAGATATTGTCAAATACTTTTGTCCATGCTCAAAAGGATCCTTGGTCAGATTCTTCATAAAGATATCTGCCAGCTGTTGATTAGAGGGAATGTAAAAAATCTCTACCTCTTTGAACTCAATGGCCTCCCATATATAGTGTTTGGGGATACAAACATATTTAGTCTGTTCTTTTTGAGCAGGATTTGAAGCCAGAAAGATAGCTTCCTGGTTATCAACACATAGGGGAATTGTGGGAAGTGAAAATGTAAGTTCCTCAAAGAGATTGCAGATCCATTGGATCTGTTTTGCACACTCTGTCATACTACAATATTCTGCTTCAGTGGAGGAAAGTCATACTCTCTTTTGGCATTTTGATAACCAGGATACAATCCCATTTGCCAAAAAGATAGAGTAACTGGTGGTAGATTGAGAAGTCTCAATATCTCCAGCCCAGTCAGTGTCAGAGTATGCAATGAACCCATTGTTAGGTCCATCTCCAGTATACATCAAGCACAATGATGTCATATGTACAAGATAGCACACTATGTATAGCACCTTCTGCAAATGTTCCTTGGAGGGATTCACAGAGAACTGGGACATCTTGATCACTGCATAAGTGAGATCCAATCTTGTGCCAAGCATAATATAGAGAAGTGAACCAATGACCAACTGGTACTTCTGCTTCAGCACAGGATTTGATGTATTAGCATTGGGTCTTGGTTGATAACTGGTAGATAGAGGAGTAGAGACTGGTTTACAGTTCTCTTGACCAAAACATTCAACTACTTTCTTGGTATAGAAGATTTGGTCTAGTCTCAGTAACTGTTTTCAGCAATCTCTGGTAATCCTTATGCCTAGATATTCAGTAACCTTGCCTAGATTGTGAGATTTCCAATATTTCATGAACTGTTTCTTGTACTTGAGGACAAGAGCTTTATCACTATCTAAAAATAG
>JBBPKX010000392.1:0-16989 GCA_038089435.1 Boletus austroedulis | reverse complement strand
TAATGAAACAACCTAACTCACTTAAGAGCTGGTACACTTGAGGAGGGTGTATGTGAGTGCTGAAGTGAGGAGGAAAAACTCCAAGGAGAACAAGACTGGGGTGTCTTGTCACCTGGGGCCTGGTACTTATACTCTACTGTACATGGCTGTGCCTGGTCCATGCTAACAAGGCTATACACAAGCAGATACTGCTACTGGTACATGAGGCGAAGCATCAGGGCAGAGACAGACAGGTTAGGACAAGGGGACAAGTCATGTTGAGTCAGTCCAAGTCATAGGGGCTATTTTGGGAAAGGTGTGAGCGGATGCTGATCACAGCCGATCACTGCCCCTACACATTCTGGGTGAAACAACCTAACTCACTTAAGAGCTGGTATGCTTGGGGTGTTCGGGTCGTTAGGTGAGAGAGGGAAATATCGAGAAGAACAAGACTGGGGTGTCTTGCCTGCTCAAGTCTCATATTTATACTCTACTGTACAAGGCTGTGCCTGGTCCGTGCTAGCGAGGCTATACTATGGCTATTCTGAGCTTCTATTGCTATTGGTACATGAGGCCAGGCATCAGGGCAGAGACAATCACATTAGGATGTGATGAGGAGTCAAGTCAAGTCAGTCCAGGTTATAGAGGCTATTTCGAGATGAGCATGTGCTGGCAGCATGCACAGCTGAACAGTGCCCTACAACGTTCTGGGGTCATGACATCAAGGGTTCACATAGCCTTGAGCCATGTGGCCTTTGTCTGGACTGACCTAGACCTGTCCCTCAAGTCCATGTCTGCTAACCCCTTAGCTAAGAGGCGAACAAGAGCAAAAATAGAAAAGAAACTAGATAAGTGTCCATTAAGTATTGGAAAATAGATAGAAAAATATAGGAAATGTTACACTACCCCCTCCCTATGAGCTGGCATCCTGACAGCTACTTGTCCGATTTCCCTTCCAGTGGTTCCTGTGGCCATTCCAGGTGAGCGAGGTACCACGCAAAGTACCCACACTGTTCCACTGGCATGTTCATGTGTGGAGGCTATTGCATGACCTGGGAATGGTATTGCATCGAGGGACCAATGTCCAGCCAATGATATGGTGCAGGCCAGAGGTAGGCGTTTGGGTGCACCGGTGGTAGTGGATCTGGAATTGGGATGGCAACATCCCATTCTGGCTTGGGCATTCCTCTAGGGAGCCAGAGGTGCATGGGTTCCTGGGCTAGTTCCCATGGACTGGGCCAATTCTCTGGCATCCACTTTGGGTCGTTCGGATCTGGGATATCTTCCAACTCCGGGAAGGGATCTCCATCTTCATCAAGCTCATCTCCCCAAACCGATGCGGTATTTGGGATGCTGTGGCTGTCCGAGCCATTATCCCAGAAGAATATCCAGTGTTCTGTGTGGTTTCTGAGAGGGTGAGATGGATCCCATTCATTATCCCAGATGGCAGTTGGATCCTCCTCAATGTTCCCATTTTCTTCATTTTCGGTAGCGTCCACAGTCAAGGTGGTGTGTGGCGGCATGATATAAATAGGTGAGCAGATATGGATGTGAGCAAGACGGTGGGCTGCATGTGAGATATGAGTGATGGAGTGGTAGAGTGCAGTGCAGATGTGGTCCATTGTGAGAGCAAGGCTTGATCAACAATAAGAGTGTTGGTAACCCAGGTGCACCCCTGGGACAAAAGCCTACAGATGATCGAGTCGATCAAACAGAAGCTGATGCAGTGGCTTTTCCAGAATAGGTGATCTGCAATGCTTAAATAGGTTAAAGAAGTCAGGAACTGTGATGCATAGTTTTCGTGGCATGCTGGGCGAGTTCTGATAGAAGTCCATGACGGCTTGTTTCATGTGAGTGAGGTTGGATTCCAGTTCCCATGTTCGCTCTTCCTCTGGGTATCCTTTCCAATGCACCAGGAATTGGAGTCAGTTATGAACCCATCTACTATCCACTATCTTTTCAACTTCCCATTCATTTTCTTGTTCTTTGATGACCAGCACTGGTCTGGGTTCTGTTACCAATTGTCCAGGCAACCATTCTTTATAGGGCTTGATCTGAGAGACATTCACCATTGGATGGATTCTCATGGATTGGGGCAGGCACAGCTCAACTGTGTTGGGTCCGGCTAGGTGGATGATACTATATGGTCCTACCCATCGTTCCATGAGCTTCTTTGACACTCTGGTTAGCTTTAAGTTTTCTGTGGATAACCAAACCTGATCTCCAATCTGGTATGGCAGCATGGTGGATCTATGATGATCAGCTTGTTCCTTCATGTGGCACTGAGCTTTCACCAGATTCTCTTGGGTTTGATCCCAAATTTTCTTTATATGCTCTGAGAGTTCTTCAGCTGCCAGTGCCTTGACATTGCACTGCTCAAAGCCCATTCGTGGCTGATAGGTGAAATGACCTAACTCACTTAAGAGCTGGACGCTTGAGAGTGGCGTTCGAGCAGTGAGGTGAGAGAGGGAAATATCGAAGGAGAACAAGACTGGGGGTCTTGCCTCACTTTGAGCCTGGTATTTATACTCTACTGTACAAGGCTATGCCTGGTCCATGCTAGCGAGGCTATACTACGATATTTACACTATTGGTACATGAGGCAAAGCACCGGGGCAGAGATGCACAAGTTAGGACGAGGGGACGAGTCACTCCGCTCTCGACTGGAGTCATCCTGAGTCATAGGGGCTATTTTTGGATAGGTGTGCGCTGGCAGCATACAGCCGCGCATAGCCTCCTACTTATGATCCGGGGTGATGATGTCAAGGGTCTCATAGCCTTGAGCCATGCGTCCTTGGTCTAGACTTGTTGAGGCTCGTCCTCGAGTCTGCATCTGCTAACCCCTTAGCTAAGTGGCAAACATGAAAGAAAGTGAAAAGAAACTAAGTAAGTGTCCGTTAAATATATAGAAAAATAGGGAAACGTTACACTACCCCCTCCCTATGAGCTGACATCCTGACAGCTACCTATTCTCCTTCAGGCAGTTCCTCCAGCCATGTGAGATGCGCTAAGAACCAGGCGAAATACCCACGCTGTTCCTGCGGCATATTCATGTGCGGCGGCCATTGAGTTACCTGGGGGCAATATTGCCCAGATGGACCAATGTCTGGCCAATGGTAGGGCACTAGCCACAACCTGTAGTTGGGGCAGATCGGGGGAAGCAGATCTGGAATAGGGATGGCTTCTGTCACTTCTGGGACTGGCATAGCACCGGGGAGCTACATTTGCCAAGGCTCGCTGGCAAGTTCCCAAGGTCCAGGCCAATTCTCAGGTGTCCACTGCGGGTCAGTGGGATCTGGTGTGGACATGAGGTCCAGCATGGACTCGTCATTCTCAGGGTCACCCCAAACGGAGGCGGTGTTTGGGATGCTGTGGCAGTCCGATGCGTTGTCCCAAATAAATACCCAATGTTCCGCATGGTTGCCCAGCAGATGTGTGGGGTCCCATTCATTGTCCCATATGGCAGAAGGATCCTCTTCCTCAGCATGTTCAGGAGTGTCAGGCATTTTGGATGAATGACGGGGGGAGATATAAATAGGAGAGT
This sequence comes from Boletus austroedulis, assembly GCA_038089435.1. NCBI lineage: Eukaryota > Fungi > Basidiomycota > Agaricomycetes > Boletales > Boletaceae > Boletus > Boletus austroedulis. The sequence goes on along the minus strand of JBBPKX010000392.1, from coordinate 13,466 downwards.
GGATTCGGAGACGTTGAGCACATCGGCAAGATGTGCAGATAGCAGTTAGGTAGTTGCGGATGTGGTCCATTGTGAGAGCTGTGCTCAATTGTCAATAAGAGCATTGGTAACCCAGGCGCACCCCTGGGGCTATCTGCTTATGGGTGATCGAGGCGATCAAGCAGCAGCAGATGTGGTGGCTTTTCCAGAATAGGCGATCTGCAATGCTTAAATAAATTGAAGAAGTCTGGTACTGCAACGCGGAGTTTTCGTGGGGCACTTGGCATTCGCTTATAGAAGTCCGCGATAGCCTGCTTTGCATGCTCGAGGTTTGCCTCTGGCTCCCAAGTTCGCTCTTCCTCTGGGTAACCTTTCCAATGCACTAGGAATTGGAGGCGGTTTCTAACCCATCTACTATCCACTATTTTCTCGACTTCCCATTCGTTCTTCCATTCTTCAGTCACTAGGACTGGTCTGGGTTCCATTACTGATTGTCCGGGTAGTTGTTCTTTATAAGGTTTAATGCGGGATATATTGACCATGGGATGGATTCTCATTGATCGGGGAAGGCACAGTTCTACTGCATTCGGTCCAGCTAGGCGGACTATGGTATATGGTCCGATCTATTGTTCCGTGAGCTTCTTTGATGCTCTGGTCAACTTTAGGTTTTCTGTGGATAGCCACACCTGATCTCTGGTCTGGTATGGCGGGGTCTCTGATCTATGGCGATCTGCCTGCTCCTTCATATGGCGTTGAGCCTTTGCCAAGTTCTCTTGGGTCTGTTCCCAAACTTTCTTTATATGCTCCGACAGTTCTTCAGCTGTGGGTGCCTTGGTAGTGCATCGTTCAAAGCCCATCCGAGGCTGATAGGTGCGTGTTATACTGAAAGGTGACGCTCCTGTCGATGCTTGATTTTTACTGTTATATGAGAACTGTGCTATGGCTAGCCATTCTGTCCATTTCGACTGCTGCGAAAAGCAGAAGAGTCGGAGATACTGTTGGAGGTCCCGATTGATCCGTTCCGTCTGCCCATCCGTCTACGGGTGGAAGGCGGTGGATAATTTCGGCTTTATTCCTAATCTCCGGCATAAGTCCGTCATCACCTGTGATGCGAACTGCAGTCCTCAATCCAACGTGATGGTTTGAGGTAGACCGTGCGCTTTCCAGACATGGTCTAGGTATAGGCGGGCAGTCTGCAATGCCGTGGTGGTTTTCTTGCATGGGATGAACTCTACCTCCTTAGAAAACCGATCGACGACTACCAATATGGCGTCTAGCCCTTGGCTCATCAGCAAATCCGTTATGAAGTCGGCGGAGATATCTTCCCATGGTTTTGCTGGTATAGGGAGTGGTAAGAGCTTTCCGGCTGGCGGGGCGTTAGCTCCTTTGTGGCGAGCACAGAGGTCGCATCTAGCGACGTAGTCTTTTATTTTCATCGTCATACCTGGCCACATATAGCTGTGGCATATCAGTTCTAGGGTTTTCTCTACTCTGGGGTGTCCGGCTACTGGCGTATCGTGATGCAGTCATAGTATCTTCATTTGGAGTTCTTCGTCATCCAGTATGAAGATCTTTCTGTTTTTGTCCACTAGCAAATCTTCTTGCTCCATATGGACTTCATATCGCTTTTCTAGTTGTTGCACTTCGGTTTCTTTTAGTCTATGTACAAGATTTTTGATCTGTTGGATTACCTCTTCGTCATCCGTTCATAGCTGGATAGTATGGATCTTTTCTGGTGGTATTACGGTTACTCCTTTATTATCTTCATCTTTTCCGTCCGAATGATCTTCTCTTCTAGATAGAGCATCGGGTTTTCCCATTTGGGTTCTGGCTTTATGTACCCATTTGAAGCGAAAGTGGGACAGGTACTGAGCCCATCTCGCTTGTCTCCTATTGAGATCCTGCCTCTTCATAAACCATTGAAGGTTCGCATGGTCATTCCAAATTTCAAATTCTTCCCACACTCCTTCTAGATAATGGCGCCATTGCTCTAGGCTCCATATGACTGAGAGCATTTCTTTATCTGCTATAGGGTAATTTCGTTCTTCTGACGTCATGGAGTGCGAGGAGTAGGCGACGGGATGCCATTTCCCTTCCTTTTCTATAGATAATACTGCTCCTGTTGCAAAATCCGATGCATCCATTTCTAGGTGGAATTGCTTATCTATATCGGGATATGCGAGGATAGGGGCAGTGGTGAATCTTCCTTTTAGATCGTTGAAGGCCTTTTGTTGGTGCTCCATCCATTCAAACATAATATCCTTCTTCATCAGGTCATTGAGTGGGCGTGCGATCTGTGCATACCCTTCTATGAATCTGCGATAGAAGTTGGCTAGTCCGAGGAAGCTGCGTACATTCTTTACTTTGGTTGGTGTTGGCCATTCCCTGATAGCTTTGACCTTTTCTTCGTCCATCTGAATTCCTTCGGAGGTGACGATCATTCCTAGGAACTCTACTTGCTTTACTTGGAAGTAGCACTTTTCGGGTTTTATAAATAGATCGTTTTCTGTGAGACGTGCGAGCACTTTGAGTACGATTTGATCGTGCTCCTTTTGGTTTTCTGTTTTGGTAAAGATCATGATGTCATTGATGTAGACGACACATACGTCCTCCATGTCCGCGAATAACTTGTTCATCATCGTTTGAAAGGTCACAGGGGAGTTGCATAGTCTGAAATACATGACGAGGGGTTCGAATGATCCCCTGTGGCAAACGAATGCAGCTTTCCATTCGTCTCCTTCTTTGATTCATATGTTGTTATATCCCCATCAGAGATCCATTTTTGTGAATAGCTTGGCATAGATTCGTATCCGTCTGCGATTAATGACATGGTGCGCGTGTCTGAGCTTCTTTCGGCAGAGTGGTCGCTCAGCTCCTCCAGACTACTCAAGCTTTTCCTGAGCTCAAGGGCATGGATTGGAATAGCGCTTTCACCTGTTCCATCGTCATTCCTTTACATGCATGAGGAATGTCTTCTTCGTTGCTCCATGATGCGGCAGGTTGCTCGTTTATCATCCTTGTGGATCGCATCTTCACTCTTACGCAATTGGGTTTGTGCTCCCCTTTCGTCCATGAGCAATCCGGGCACTTGGTTGATCCTTGTCGGCATTCCTTCGCAAAGTGACCAGGTTTTCCGCAATTAAAGCACATGCTGATCCGTGCTCGTGTCTTCTTGTACTTCTTTCCTACACAGGCTTTTCCTTTTCAGATCATGGCGACTTCTTGTTTGTCGTCCTCCAGTTCTAATTCTTCTTCTTCCATTTCCATGCGATCTACGTCCATGGCAAAGGGGTCGTGTCTAGCGGTTGTCCCATTATGGATGAAGGAAAGGAGTTGCCTCCTTGTTCCGATGACTCTGCACTTCTCCAGATAGTCCGGTACTGTTGCCGGTCTGGGTCCTTCCATCAGAATGCGGTTAATGATCTTCTGATCAACATTCTTTTCGATAATGGAGATAAGATGCAATGTATCCATTCCTGTCTGAGGTTCATATTTCATAAACTTGATGATCCAGTCATCTATCGGCATCTTTCCCTGTTTCAGCGATTGCAATTTCACTCTAGCCCATTCTTGTTGATTCACAGATCTAAAGAGGGCTTCGATCTCGGTTACTAGGGTGGCCCAAGTATAGGTTCCTCCCTGTGAGATGAGATCTAATTTCATTCGTGCGAAGCCTCCGGCCTTTTGTCCTTCTAACCGAGATAGGACCACAATAATGGCCTTTTGGCTTGCTGGTGGAAACACTGCAGCATTTTCATGTAACCATGATTGGATCTTCGTCCACCATTCTTCAAACTTTGATCGTGACCCATTATAGGATCCGGGATCCACGAAGGCTTTACTAAGCTTTGGTGCAGTGGTGGGGTTCGCTGCTGATAATGCCTGCAGGGCGGTGATTTGAGTAGTTGCTTGGTTAATCTGATTTTCTAAAGTGGCAATCGTCGCTGCTTGCCTCCTTGTCGTTGTATTACTTAGCGTGAGTGCTGCCTGAGCATCATCGTGCCTTTCCGTTAAGTGGTCGAATAGATTCAGGAGGTCATTAGCTAGGGTGGCATTGATCTGGATCGCTTGGAGATTGGCTACGAAAGCCTGGCGATCAAAGGGATGACTCATTGCTGTCTATGGGAAATGGGGTGGCGCGTCTGATGGGTCTCGGGATATATGGCTGTTCTTCCGAGATTTGATCATCTAGTTCCCGTACGTGTGTGAGCGCTCTCCTGGCTTGTTCGTGGGTTCTCCTTTCTGCCCTAGCGGCTAGAGTTCTTTCTCTGGCAAGAATGTAACGATGACGAAAGGCCCTTCTCCTTTCTGCTGGACTCTGCCCTATAGTATATCTAGGGGTTGACTCGATTCCTTCGTCTCTTGGTATCGGTCCTCGATATGGTCCATTGGAGTCTAAACTTTCAGGGTTCTCTCTCCTTTCTTCCTCAATGAGGTGAGGTGGCGCTTCTTCTATTACACACTCTTCTCTTGATGGGATCTGGATCGGGGTAGGTTCTTCCACTATTTGGTATTGGACGTACAATAACCTAATATGGATGGTAATGACTAGGTTTCCTAAGTGTTGAGCAGGGTCAGAGAGGAGTAATGATATCACGAGCAAGAGGCTTGTGAGGGCGAAACCAACGGGGGTAAGGAGGAGGATGAGGAGGAAGGGGTGTAGGAGCTCTCTCTCTAATTCTAATTCGCTCCTGGATGTTTGCACGCGCTGCGTGAACCTGTTCTCTAAGTTCGGCTGCTCTGGCGGCATTCCTGTCTCTCTCCTTAGCAAGGTGTATCCCCTCCTGAATAAGATCGTTAATCTCCTGTTGTAGCCTCTCTCTAGTCGCACATCGAAGTCCACTTGCCTCAGTTGTCAATCCACGATGTCTGTTCCTGATTACGTGAGACCAGTCTACTGGTTCCGCGAGGAGTAGGGCTGGGCGGTCAGGGATAGAGGGGTGGTAAGGTGGTGTGCCTTCTTCGTGCTGAAATGGGACTACAATATCCCCGTATAGATCTTCCTCATTCTCGACTAATGTGGACGGCGCGTCATCCAGGCCTAGGGTGCTTCTTTCCCTGGCGGTCCTTAAACCTTCGTCTAAACTAGTACAGTACAATAGTCGGATAACTCCTCCGACTCTTCCAATCTCCTTTTGGCTACTTCTCTTTCCTCCAGTTCCGAATCTGGGTAGAGTAGCTGTAATGGGCTTCGTGAGCTCCTGATGCGATTCCCCTATGGATAAGGCAGAATGCTGTTACTTTACCTATAAGTCCTCTTTGTCTTCAACCTTTAACTCTACTGGCCAATCCGGTACGAGGTCCTCGAGGGTGACAGTAGACGGTCCAGCCCTTGCTACTGGGTCTGGGAAGCCTCTTGTTCCAGTGAGAGAGTATTCAAGTAAATCTTCAACACGGTAGTACAACACTTAACCTGTGTTCAGTACTCCAGACGAGTGAGGTGGAGGTCCTTACTGGTTACCCTGGGTTCCTTTAGTCGACTTGGTAGTTCTTCCGGCGGGTAGCTAATCCAGCGGGTAAAGGTCAGTCTTGTTCTAATGAAACGACCTAACTCACTTAAGAGCTGGATGCTTGAGAGTGGCGTTCGAGCAGTGAGGTGAGAGAGGGAAATATCGAAGGAGAACAAGACTGGGGGTCTTGCCTCGCTTCGAGCCTGGTATTTATACTCTACTGTACAAGGCTGTGCCTGGTCCGTGCTAGCGAGGCTATACTATGATATTTATGCTATTGGTACATGAGGCAAAGCACCAGAGCAGAGATGCACAAGTTAGGACGAGGGGACGAGTCACTCGGCTCTTGACTGGAGTCATCCCGAGTCATAGGGGCTATTTTTGGATAGGTGTGCACTGGCAGCGTACAGCCACGCATAGCCTCCTACTTATGATCTGGGGTGATGACGTCAAGGATCTCATAGCCTTGAGCCATGCGTCCTTGGTCTAGACTTGTTGAGGCTCGTCCTCGAGTCTGCATCTGCTAACCCCTTAGCTAAGTGGTGAACATGAAAGAAAGTGAAAAGAAACTAAGTAAGTGTCCGTTAAATATATAGAAAAATAGGGAAACATTACAATAGGTATGTGTGATGCTGAAGGGTGATGTCCCTGTGAAGGCTTGGGTTTTACTATTGTATGAGAACTGGGCGATGGCAAGCCATTCAGTCCACTTTGATTGCTGTGAGAAGCAGAAGAGTCGGAGATACTGCTGCAGATCCCAATTGATCTGTTCCATCTGCCCATCTGTCTGGGGGTGAAATGTGGTGGAGAGTTTGGGTTGGATTCCCAATCTCTGACACAGATCTTTCATCACCTGTGATGTGAACTGTGGTCTGCAATCCGATGTAATAGTGTGTGGCAATCCGTGTGTCTTCCAGACATGATCAAGGTAGAGATGTGCAGTTTGCAGTGCTGTGGTGGTTTTCTTGCATGGAATGAACTCTACTTCCTTGGAGAATTGGTCAACGACTACCAGGATGGCATCAAGTCCTTGGCTTGACGGCAAGTCCGTGATGAAGTTGGCAGTTATGTCATTCCATGGCTTTTCCGGTATGGGTAGCGGTAAGAGCTTTCCTGCTGGCAGAGTGTTTGCTCCCTTGTGTCTAGCACATAGGTCGCATCTGGCAATGTAATCCTTGACTTTCATTGGCAGTCCAGGCCAGGTGTAGCTCCTCTGTATTAGCTCTAGGGTTTTCTCTACTCTAGGATGTCTGGCTACAGGAGTGTTGTGGTGAAGACATACTATCTCCAGTTGGAGGTCTTCATCTTTGGGTATGAAAATCTTTCCGTTTTTGTCCACTAGCAAATCTTCGTGCTCCATATGGACTTCATATCACTTTTTGAGGGTTTGTACTTCAGTTTCTTTTAATCTGTGAACAAGGTCTCTGATCCATTTAGTTATTTCTTCGTCATCTGTCTGCACATGGACGGTCTGAATCTTTTCTGGCGGTATGACGGTTACTCCTTTGTTATCATCGTCTCTCCCATCCAAGTGATCCTCCCTTCTAGAGAGTGCATCCAGTTTTCCCATTTGGGTTCCAGCTTTATGGGTCCACTTGTAATGAAAGTGGGATAGGTACTGTGCCCATCTCGCTTGTCTCCGGTTGAGATCCTGTCTCTTCATGAACCATTGAAGGTTTGCATGATCATTCCAAATTTCAAATTCATGTTGTGCTCTCTCTAGGTAGTGACGCCATTGCTCAAGGCTTTGGATTACCAAGAGCATTTCTTTGTCAGCGATTGGATAGTTCCGTTCTTCAGGCATCATGGAATGCGAGGAATAGGCAACTGGATGCCATTTTCTGTCCTTTTCTATAGATAGTACTGCTCCAGTCACGAAATCTGATGCATCTGTTTCTAAGCGGAATTGTTTATCTATATCTGGGTATGCGAGGATTGGAGCAGTGGTGAACTTTTCTTTTAGATCATCAAAGGCCTTCTGTTGGTGCTCTGTCCATTCAAAGGTAATGTCCTTTTTCGTTAGATCATTAAGCGGGCATGCTACCTGCACATATCTGTCTATGAATCTTTGATAGAAGTTGGCTAGTCTGAGGAAACTTTGGATGTTCTTTACTTTCATGGGCATTGGCCATTCTTTTATGGCTTTCACCTTTTCGTCATCCATCTGGATTCTGTCAGATGTTATGATCATCCCAAGGAACTCCACTCTCTTTACTTGGAAATAGCATTTCTCTGGTTTTATGAATAAGTCATTCTCTTCAAGTCGTGCAAGGACTTTTAGCACAATCCAGTCATGCTCTTTCTGGTTATCAGTTTTTGTGAAGATCATGATGTCATCAATATAGACAACACATACATTGTCCATGTCAGCAAATAGTTTGTTCATCATCGTTTGAAATGTTGCTGGCAAGTTGCATAATCCGAAATACATCACTAGGGGTTCGAAAGAACCTCTGTGACAGATGAAGGCGGCTTTCCATTCATCTCCTTCTTTGATTCGAACATTATTATATCCCCAATGAAGATCCATCTTTGTAAAGACCTTGGCTCCGTTTAATTTATCGACGAGTTGGGATATAAGGGGTAAGGGGTAATTGTTCTGTATGGTGAACTTGTTTAGGTAACAATAGTCCTGCACCATGCATTTTCTTCCATCTTTCTTTGGTACAAAGAACACAGGCGAGGTTTGAGGCGATTTAGAGGGTCATATGTACCCTTTGGCCAGTTGGTCATCTATGAAATTGCTAACCTCTTTCTGTTGCATGGGATCAAAGGGTATCAATCTTCCCTTCTTTGGCTGAAAGTCCAGCTTTAATTCAATCGTGTCATCCCATGGTTTCTGAGTTGGCATCCATTCAGATTCCTTTTTTGAAAACATGTGGAGGTACTTGTGGTACTCTTTTGGCACTAGTTCCTCCAGTGATTTGTTTTTATCCATTAGCTCTGCAAGTTTCTTGTCTACTTGCTGTCCTCTGCATATTTCTGCTAGGGCTTGGACTTCTCTTCTCTTGATCTGGTCTAGATGATGTAGGAACAGGTTTTTACATTCAGTCAGGCATCAAGTCATCCGAACCATTTGCTTCTCCCAATCAATTTCTGGGTTATGGTGCTTCAACCATGTGAAGCTAAGGATTACTTTATTCTTTCCAAGGTTGGCTATCTTGGCTTTTATTTCCTCTCAATGTCTGTCGTATTCCATTACGATGTGGGCATAATACTTCAATGTTCCAGCACTGTTCCTTGTTCCATCTGTGTTATACAAGATTATAGGTCTTGGTAGCGGTTGCAGTGGTATATCATTTTCTTCGGCCCATTTCTGATCCAAGAATGTTACATGAGATCCTGAATCTAATAAGGCGTGTACTGAGGCTTCTTTGCCATTTTCAGTATATATGGTGATCGGTAGCTTGATCTCTCTTTTCGTTCTAGGTTCTTCATCTTTTCAATTCTCCACTGAGAGAGTTGCTAGGTGCCTCATATTGATATCTGTTGGTTTTATGCCACAAGGCTTTTCTTGAATAATAGCTGGCATAGATTCATATCCTTCCAAGATTAGGGTCATTGTGTGAACATCTGAGCTTTGTTCTGCAGCATGGTCACTCAGTCCTTCCAGACTGCTCAAGCTTTTCCCAAGCTTGAGGGCATTGACTGAAATAGAGCTCTTACTCGCTCCATCATCATTCCTTTACATGCGTGAGGAATATCCTCTTTGTCGTCCCAAGTAGTTGCTCCTTCTATGTTCATTGCTCTATTGGAGTGAACTTTGGTTCTGACGCAATTTGGTTTATGTTCCCCTTTCGTCCAGGAACAATCTGGGCATTTCATGGATGATTGCTGGCACTCTTTTGCAAAGTGTCCAGGCTTTCTGCAATTAAAGCACATCAAGATCTGGGCTTGTGTTTTCTTAAACTTCTTTCCTATGTGGGCTTTTCCTTTTCAGATCATGGTGGCTTCCTGTTCTTCTTCATTGGGTTTAGCTTCCTCCAATTCCATTTCCATTCAATCTATGTCCATTGCGAAGGGGTCCCATCTAGCAGTTGTCCCGTTATGGATAAAGGATAGGAGTTGCCTTCTGGTTCCGATGATTCGGCATTTCTCCAGATACTCCAGTACTGTTGCTGGTCTGGATCCTTCCATAAGGATCTGATTAATGATCTTTTGATCCATGTTCTTTTCAATAATGGAGATAAGATGCAATGTGTCCATTCCTGTCTGGGGTTCATACTCCATGAACTTGATGATCCAGTCATCTATCGGCATCTTTCCTTGTCTAAGGATTTGCAGCTTTGCTCTAGCCCATTCCTGTTGGTTCACAGATCTAAAAAGGGCTTCGATCTCCATTACAAGGGTAGTCCAAGGGTAGGCTCCTCCTAATGAGATGAGATCTAACTTTGTCTGGGCAAAGCCTCTGGCCTTCTGTTCTTCTAAACGAGATAGAACTGTGATTACGGCCTTCTGGCTAGCTGGCGGAAACACTGTGGCGTTTTCATGTAACCAAGATTGGATTTTCATCCACCATTCTTCAAACTTTGATCTTGATCCATTATAGGATCCGGGGTCCACAAAGGCTTTACTAAGCTTTGGGGCCATGGTGGGATTTGCTGCTGATAACGCCTGCAGGGCGGTGATTTGGATGGTAGCTTGATTAATCTGATTTTCCAAAGCGGCTATTGTTGCTGCTTGCCTCCTTGTAGTGGCCATACTCTGGTTGAGAGCAGCCTGCACGTCATCATGTCATTCCATAAGATGGTCAAATAGATTAAGGAGGTCATTAGCTAATGTGGCATTAATCTGAATTGCTTGCAGATTGGCAATGAACACCTGTCGGTCAAAGGGATGACTCATCGCTGTCTATAGGAAAGCATGGTGTGGTGGTAGGGGGTCTTGGCCTATATGGAATCTGATCTGAGATCTGATCGTCGAGTTCCCTGAGATGCGTTAATACTTGATCCACTGCTCTTTCGGTTCTTTGTCTAGCTGCCCTGGCTGCTAGGGTTCTTTCTCTGGTGATGAGGTAGCAATTCCTGAAAGCATGTCTTCTTTCTGCAGGACTCTGTCTAATAGTGTATCAAGGAGTAGACTCAATGTGTTCATCCCTAGGTGCTAAGTATAGATGGTCCTCATGGTATGTAAGGGTCTTGGAGTCTGAACTTTCTTTGTTCTCTCTCCTTTCGTTTTGCTCTTGGCATTCCTGTTCTGCTTCGGTGATATGTGGAGGTGCTTCTTCGATTATGCACTCTTCTATTCTGATCAGGGTTGGCTCTGCTTCCACAATTTCATATTCAATATACAGTAGTCTAATATGGAAGGTAACGACGAGGATGCCAAAGTGTTGAGCAGGGTCGGAGAGGAGAAGTGACATCACAAGCAATAGGCTTGTGAGGGCGAAACCAATGGGGGTAAGGAGGAGGATGAGGAGGGCTGGGAGTAGGAGTTCCCTGTCAAATCCATATTCTCTCCGCAATGTCTGCATGCGCTGCCTGTACTCGTTCTCAGAGTTCTGTGGCTCTGGCAGCATTCTGGTCTCTCTCCTGAGCAAGGTGTATCCCCTCCTGAATAAGATCGTTGATCTCCCTCTGTAATCTCTTCCAAGTTGCATGTCTATATCCGCTTGCCTCAGTTGTCGATCCACAACAACGATCGCTTGTAATCCAGGTCCAATCTACAGGTTCCGCTAGAAGCGGGGCTGGGCGATCTGGGATAGAGGGGGAGTACAGTGGTGTTCCGACTTCATGCTTGAAGGGAATGACGATGTCCCCTTGGAGGTCTGCCTCGGTCTCTACTAGGGTGGATGGCACATCATCTGGTCCAAGGGTTCTCCTGTCTCTCACTGTCCTAAGCCCTTTGCCTAAACTAGTACAATAGTCGGATAACTCCTCCAACCTTTCCAATCTCCTTTCCTCTACTTCCGGCCATTCCATGTCTGATTCTGGGTAGAGTAGCTGTAGTGGGCTTCATGAGCTCCTAATGTGATTCCCCTATGGATAAGGTGAAATGCCATTACTTTACCTGTAGGTCCTCTTCGTCTTCTACTTTGAGCTCCACTGGCCAATCAGGGACCAGATCTTTGAGGGTGATGGTAGACAGTCTGGCTCTTGCTACTGGGTCTGGGAAACCTCTTGTTCCGGTGAGCGAGTATTCAAGGAGATCTTCAATGCGGTAGTACAACACTTGGGAAGGTGTTCAGTACTCAAGACGAGCTATGGGGAGTGGCCTACTGGTGAATTCGAATTCCTTTGGTTGACTGGTGGTTCTTCTGGTGGGTAGCTAATCTGGTGGGTAAGGGCAGTCTTGTTCTAATGAAACAACCTAACTCACTTAAGAGCTGGTACACTTGGGGCATTTGGGTCATTAGATGAGAGAGGGAAATATCAAGAAGAACAAGACTGGGGTGTCTTGCCTGCTCGAGTCTCATATTTATACTCTACTATACAAGGCTGTGCCTGGTCTGTGCTAGTGAGGCTATACTATGGCTATCCCGAGCTTCTATTGCTATTGGTACATGAGGCCAGGCATTGGGGCAGAGACAATCACATTAGGGTGTGACAAGGAGTCGAGTTGAGTCAGTCCAGGTCATAGGGGCTATTTCAGGATGAGCATGTGCTGGCAGCATGCACAGCCGAACAGTGCCCTACAACGTTCCGGGGTCATGACGTCAAGGGTTCGCATAGCCTTGAGCCATGTGGCCTTTGTCTGGACTGACCTAGACCCATCCCTCGAGTCCATGTCTGCTAACCCCTTAGCTAAGAGGTGAACAAGAGCAAAAATAGAAAAGAAACTAGGTAAGTGTCCGTTATGTATCGGAAAATAGATAGAAAAATATAGGAAACATTACACTGGGGTTATGACATCAAGGGTTTGCATAGCCTTGAGTCATGTTGCCTTGAGTCTGGACTGAGCTAGACTGACCCCCAAGTCCATGTCTGCTAACCCTTTAGCTAAGAGGCAAACGAGAAAGAAAATAGAAAGGAAACTAAATAAGTGGCCATAAAATAGATAGAAAAATAGGAAACATTACATGGACCTCCACTCCACACATCCACCCATTCCACTCCACTCCAAGCAAGTCATACTTGGACCATGTTCCACCCTGTAGGCCTCGAGGGCTCAGCCTTAATGGGGGAGCACTGTCATGTACCATGTCAACCCCTGTTCTGACCATCTTTGACCAGCTCCATTGAACTCTGGTCTCCTCTATTGGATCCTCCACCAGGAGTTCCATTCTGGTCTCTCAACCTATCCAGACTTGCTACAGAGATTCCTCCACCCCTCCGGACTTTTGTTTATAGTATTTCTCCTTTTGTTCTAGATCTGTTCTCATCACCTTTCTGTCTTCTGTCACATAGCCTTCTGGTCATTCAGTATTTCCCTTCCTCCATCTTTTGTGCTTATTCAGGCTATGTTGTTGGTTTGTACATTCTCCATTCCATCTTACTAACCCTATGTACATTGCCCTTCCTTTTTAGTCATCTCCAGTCTGGACTTACTCCAGACATCATAGGACTTTATATATAAACCTCCATATTTCCTCCTGTATTCTTTAGTTTGAATATTAACATCTTCTGTATGTCATTATAAGTCACTTGATGCCCCTCCTTTGGACTTGAAGTCCTCTCAAACATCCCTCATCTCCATCATCTCCAAAATACGAGGATTGAATACTGGCAAGGGCATGACACATAAGTCCTGTGCTGATGTCCTCACCCCCTCCACTCTGTTCTGGTTTGACCCTCTGAACCTATGATCTCCAGCTCAACCAATTCTGGACTTCATTTACAAGTCCTGGAAATAGCTCCTATCCTCTGGACCTCCATCAGACTTAAGTCCAAGAGAAGGAGAAGGCAGTCTCTGACATCTTCACTACAACCAATAACCAAAAGGAGCATGACAGGATCATACTCAAAGTCCTTGCCTGACTAGTGGAGAATGACCTATTTATAAAACCTGAAAAATGCAGCTTCCAAGTGAAAGAAGTGGAATTCCTTGGGATGATTGTGACCTCAGAAGGAATTCAGATGGACAAAGAAAAGGTTAAAG
>JBBPKX010000391.1:0-17038 GCA_038089435.1 Boletus austroedulis | reverse complement strand
CTTGACAAGGGCGCGACACATATGTCCTGCGCCAACGTCCTCACCCCTCCGTATCTCCATATCTCTGTCTCTGTACCTCTGGTCGACCCTAGTCGACACTTCCGTCCCTCTCGTTCCCCTCCGCCGGACTTGAGCCCGGAGGACCAGACTTGACAGGTTCTCGGTCACCAGCGACGACAGCCCATGGGGCTGTGGATGGGAGGATGAAGCGCTGAAAGCCAATGGTGATGACACACTGGTCGACCATGCTTGCCCCACATTTCCTGCTGATGCTGACCTGGAGAAAGCCATGAAAGTCAGTGGTCAAGAGAAAGAGATGTACTGCGTCAAACTATACGACTTGGGTACCACCTGCCACATCACTCCAGAGTGCGACCGCATGATCAATATGAAACAGATCCCACCAAAGTCGTTTACAGCAGCAAATCAGCAGAAATTTGCTATGACAGGCATCGGCGACCTCATTATCAAAGTTCCTAATGGGCTAAATGTGTCAAAGTTGCACCTCACAGAAGTATTGTACTCACCTGAGGTGGGGTACATGCTCATATCAATTGGTCGTCTGGATGAGCTTGGGCTCTCGACGACGTTTGCAGATGGACACTGCACAATTCGCAACGCTGATGGAGAAATGATCGGACGCATACCACGATCAGCAAAGGGCCTATATTGTGTCATACATGAGGGAGAGCATGCAGCTGCCACAATGGAACAACTCACCATAATGGAATTGCACTGCCGAATGGGTCATATTGCACCATCCATTGCACAACACCTAGCTGAACAAGGTCTAGTCAGTGGCCTGAAGATTGATACTTCAAAAGACAAACCTACCTTCTGTGAATCGTGTGTGTATGGGAAAGCCACACAAAAACTGATAGCCAAGGAATGTGGCAGTCCACAGGCTGAATCAATTGGCGACATTGTCTATTCAGACGTTTGGGGCCCGTCACCTGTTTCATCACTCAGTGGAAAGCGCTACTATGTCACATTCACAGATGACAAAACGAGACTCACCCATTTCTGTCTGTTACGACAAAAAGTGAGACCTTTGAGGCATACCAAGGTTTCGAAGCATGGCTGGACAGGCAGTTAGCGGCGAAAGTAAAGCTCCTCCACTCAGATCGAGGGGGAGAATATCAAGGAAGGGAATTTATACTTTACCTTGAAAGACAAGGAACCATGCAATGCCTCACCACGCACGATACACCGCAGCACAATGGAGTCGCCAAGCGCCTGAACCAAACAATCCTGGAGAAAGTCCATGCAATGTTGCATGAAAGCAGACTGCCAAAGTTTCTGTGGGAAGAGGCTGTGTGCCATGCCATATGGTTAAAAAATCAAACACCTACCAAAGCACTTGCCGGGAAATCTCCGTACAAGGCCACACTGGGAGAAGTGCCCGATTTGAGCTGATTGCACGAGTGGGGATCAACTGTCTTCATTAAAACTGGCTCTGGTTCAAAGCTGGGAGGCCGTGTTGAGCAGGGAAAGTGGATGGGAATCAATGAATATACCAAGAACGCTTGCTGTGTGTATTGGCCATCAAAGCGCAGCGTAACCATTGAATGCAATATGTACTTTGACACTGCACCGCGTGCTATTGAGGGGAAGGAAGAGCCTACCTTTTTCGGCACCAGCATGTCAGCGCAGCAACCTGCTTCTATCATTGCTAACATGCCATCAGTCACACCATCAGTCATGCAAGTCAAGCCATTGGTCACACAGATCCAAACTGCTGCATTGCCCCTGGCAAACTCCACTGCTCCAGATCCTCTGCTATCGCCACTAACACTGCTACCCTCACTGTTTGCCTCACCATCAAGACTGCTTCCTCCACACACTGTCAACAATGAAGACGAGCCCTGTGCCAAGTGTATCTGTAAGCCAAGTCAGCAGATACTCGACATCATCAGCAGCAAGGCCAACATCACCACACTTCCCCGTGGCATGCAACCACCCGACACCATAGTTGAGGAACCGGCCCCCCAACCCACCATTCTCCAAGGAGAAGGAATGGCAGAGCAGATGCTCGCAGTCACCAATGAGAGGTATGACCAGGAACACGATGAGTGCAAGCTGACCATGCTTGTTGAGCAAGCCAGTACTGCAGCTGAAGCCCTCGAGCCAACCACGCTCACTGACGTACAAAATTGCCCAGATTGGTCAAAATGGGAAAACAGCATACACGAGGAGCTTGACACACTCAAGAAAGCAGGCACCTGGGAACTTGTTGATCCCCCACCCAGTGCTAACATTGTCAGCTCCAAGTGAGTATTCCATGCGAAGAAGGACGCTGCAGGAAACATTGTATGCTACAAGGCATGTCTCGTTGCCCAAGGCTTCTCCCAAGTCCCTGGCATCGACTATTTTGACACATATGCCCCCGTCGCAAAGCTCGCATCAATCCAAACAGTCCTTGCTCTTGCTGCATGCCAAAACCTCGAAATGCACCAGATAGATATCAAGGGTGCATACCTCAACGGAAAACTACAAGAGAACGAAGTAATCTACATGCGCCAACCACCCAGTTATGCCGATCCAAACCACACTGATCAGGTATGCCGATTATGCAAAACCCTGTACGGCCTAAAACAGAGTGGTTGTTGCTGGTACCAATGCCTAGTGGAGATATTAGTAACCGAGTTGTGCTTCAAGCAGTGTGAAGTTGACCAAGCTGTTTTCGTCAAACGGGATGGAACATCACTCACCATCATCATTGTGCATGTCGATGACTGCACAATCACGGCTACCTCACTCAACTTGATCGTGATCGTTAAGCAACAGCTTAGTCGATTTGTGGAAGTCACTGATCTTGGTGAACTTCATTGGCTCTTAGGAATCAAAGTCACCAGGAACCAAGAGGAGCGCACGCTTGCCCTCTCACAGAGGACGTACATCGAATCCATCCTCTGCTGCTTCAACTTCGACGAGCTCAAGCCCATCTCCACACCTATGGAACCGAGCACCAAACTCTCCATCAACCAATCACCATCCACTGCCGCCGAGTACACTGCCATGAAAAACATCCCATACCAAGAAGCGATTGGATCGCTAATGTATGTGGCACTCGGGACTTGACCCAACATATCATATGCCATCTCGCAAGTCTCGTGATTCTCATCAAACTACGGCCAAGTGCATTGGAACACGGTCAAACGTATCTATAGGTATCTACTTGGGACGAAGAACCTACGTCTGACCTATGGAGGGGAAGAGAAACAGATCATTGGGTATACTGATGCAGATGGTAGTGTCACAGAAGACCGCCGTGCCATCTCGGGCTATGCTTTTCTCATAGATGGAGGCGCCGTATCCTGGAGTTCAAAACGGCAAGAGATCATCTCACTCTCCATGACGGAAAGCGAATACATTGGTGCTATGCACACTGCAAAGGAAGCCCTATGGCTTCGTATGCTCATATCTACCCTCTTCGACCCACTCTCACAGCTGACAACCCTTTTCTCAGACAACCAGTCAGCAATTGCTCTCACGAAAGACCATCAGTACCATGTGCACACAAAGCACATCGACATGTGTTTTCATTTCATATGTTGGGTCATCGATGATGGCAAAATTCGGCTTATCTACTGCCCCACTGGTGACATGATCACCAACATCTTCACAAAAGCCTTGCCCTCACCAAAGGTCAAGCATTTCACCGTCGAACTTGGACTACGTGCAGCTTGAGGGGGAGTGTCGGAATGCGCAAGCGTGCGTGCCGCCGATCACGTATGGATACATTACGCGGATCACACAATATAGCTCCGGATGCCATCCCATACGATGTGCACACAGCCCGACACCCTTAGACACCTTACATGTTATTTCGGACATGATACATTCCTCTTGTATTTAGTTGACCCTACATTCTGTTTTTACCCCTTTAGCTAGCTCTTTTGTACCTACGAATACTTAAATGCGCCCTTTTTGTAGTTGCCACCTCAGTCCGTCTGCCCCGCAAACGACTGAGGTGAGCTCCTTCACTTATATCACAATACCAGACCCATACTTACCTGTACTTAGCATCTCCTTAGGTAAATATCACCTTAGTCCGTCTGCCCCGCAAACGACTGAGCATCTCCTTAGTCTGCATTCTGCTATTGCCCAGCTCGTATTTTCACAGGCACGAGCAAGCGGGTGATTGCAGAATTCTGTGGAACTCGTCTCATGTGCTTGTTCTTGGATGGTAGTCCTATCGATCGATGTCGATGTTTACGTGCATGATCGTGGTCGACCTTGTCGCTGCAACTCGGCCGCAACCATTTGGCCATTTGTGAGGCAAGTCCGTGCCACCAAACGGGAACCGAACTATAAATGGCCGGATCTGAGGCCTGAGGGCCGTTCTTTCGCCACCGATCAATCAACCATCCATCAATCACCAGGTAGCGCACGATTCAAAGGTCCATGAAATCCGGCAAACAAAATACCAGTTTGGGTAGCCCGAGCCTATCAGCCGTGCGACCATCAAGGTGATTGCATGTTGTTCCTTGGTCTCAGGCTTTATGCATCCGAGGACAAAATGATGCCAGTAGTCTCGCATACATTCCAACCGCGTCATGGTCCAGACCAGCTTGAACCACACGTATCGTTGATATTAGACTCGTCTAGTGATTGCAAGCTGTGGTCCTATTGGTTCCACCATCAGGAGCAGTTCACGGCCAAGACAGCGATCCCTAGGACTCAGAACTCCGAGGAGATTGTGTGCGGCTAGGATGCTTGGCCACGGTAGAGATAAGAAGAGGTCAGCTTACCAATATTATAAGATTAAAACCATAGGCTGACCGTTGTGCGGCTTAGGAGGATGTCACCCAAGTTGCCGTCGAAAAGTTCGCTATTCATAATCTGTATTCAAGGGAAATGCGGTGGCGGTGGCGGAATTCCTGTAAGAATACAAATAACAGTTAAGTATATTCGAGTACGAGTATGAGCCTATTTCCAAATACTAACCTGCCAATTCCCCAACACTCGTACTTCGCAGACCTTTGTGGAGCAGAAAGTTCCATGTCAAGGAAAGACGCACCAGTGGCAGTCATGTGCAAGTATCATAAACGACAACAACGGCTCGAGTACTTCCATCGTTTTTAATTTATAGGTTGACCACCACCGAATTCCCTGATCTAACAACAATGCATCCCTCGATGCAGCTATCCCATGATGTGGTAAACACTTCCGTCGTGCCACCGCCGTTATTAGTGGTTTGACCTCGTAAGTAGGTATCACCATTGTACCGATACGAATCTTGCCCCTCTGCAACCAAGCGTATATAAGCTTCCTGTCTCCCTCCTCATCCAGTGCCAACCAGCATTTGATCCTGCATACTCACCTCTGAATCACTACCATGGTCAACTTTCCCAATATTCCCGCAGAGGGGGTCCAGTTCAGGCTGAGGGCTCGTGACAGCGGGTGTGTCATATACTCGCGCATCGAGGACCCGCCCTTGGTCTGGCAATTCAAGGGCCCTGAGTACAGCGACCAGCTCTTCACGCTGATCTATGGCACGGACCAGTGCAAGAATCTTTATGCCATCAAGAGCGTTCCCTTCGGCAGGGTCCTCTACTCACGCCGCACTGTGGAGCCCTTCGTTGGTAACATTGAGGGCGACGGGAAATACAACGACAAGTAAGTGATGGCGATACTCTCCCGCACGCAACCGATGGATGTGTGTGTAGCTGGTTCCAGTTCATCCAGGACGACAAAGACCAGAGCTCGTTCCGGATTTACTGTCTCGCATCCGACAGTGTCCTCTACTCTCGTACTACCACAGAGCCCTTGTTCGGGAACTACGTTGGTCCCAAATACGACGACCAGTTGTGGCAATTCGAGATCGTGAACTAGTAGTCCGTAACACAGCAAGAGCGGTACGTGTCGTCACGCCAGAGTCGTCTAAGGACGAAACTGACAAGGCTTCTTCTGACAGTGGGACTCGGTTTGGGGTGTGTCGGAAGTCGAGTGGAGTCGTTGCTGTCACTTGGTCGCGCGAGATTCATTTTTTGTGTATGTAACACCGTCATGGTTAAGCAAGAGGTATCTGCCAAAGAGTGAGTCCGATGGGCTAGTAACTTTGCGAAGTTGTCAGTCACACGCATCAATGCGAGTGATTGGATGATTGAACGTCGATGAAGGGACGACAGGACATGCATGCCTCGTAAAAGGCAGCCTCGCAAGAGTAAACTCACTGCTCTAAGTATACGTCCAGATTATTCAGGGATGTAATTGAGCATATGTACTCGAGAAGTTGTCTGGAAGATTTTCGGTTCTAATAATATGGTGGATCCCATCGAGATTGGACCTATTGCTTCAGAGATAAGTTTGAGGTGGATTCAGGTGTGTCGGAAATCAGGTGCCGTCGGTCGTCGCATGGGATCAGTTCTTGCGCATGGAATGTATGTACATATGATTGTTGAGCAAGAAGCTGTTGCACGTGTCCGTCGAAGAGTAAGTACGGCAAGCCAGCCAGCAATGCGAAATCGTCATCTAAACGAGTACATAACAGGACTCTCCCAAGTTTCGTTGACAATATGAGCGGCCAGATCAGACGCTCGTTCTTCAAGAACGAGCGTCTGATCTAAGTTTGGCCATCGATCGATCACCATGCAAACCTGAAGATCCGGTAGTAATCCAAACTTTGATGCCAGTTCGGGTAGTCCGAACACTAGCCGAGGAGATTCCGGGGAGCAGAAGTCATACCATGGCCAGTGATCTTGCATCAATAATTCAGTTTCCGCTAAAACCGAGTTACTGATGTGCAGACAAGTTCTAACCGTGTCAATCCCGAGAACCGGTTTCGTCTAGTGCTTGCAAGCCGTCACAGGTCTTGTTGGTTTCGGCATTAGAACATCGGGTGCACCAGAGGTTCCCGATAAATATCTCGACTCTCTCGCACTCTGCCGTTTGTTGGGCTGGGCTGATAAGATATTGTAAAGGCAGTTAATTGTAGTGAATGCGTGACAAAAGGCCTTAACCAGTCAAATTTTTTCGCTGCTTTGTAAGGGCATTTAAGTTATCGTGATCTCTCAACCACAACGATTCATATGCTCGAATATGTAGCACATGCATACTACCATGTAAAGGTTTCCTAATATGTACAATCCAGATGTCATTGGAACATGGCCCGAATACAGCCTGAGCTGCTGCAGACAACTAATTTGCATGCTCACTACTAACAATCCTAATAATGTCACTACTTTTGATCGCACAATATGCGGTGATGATGTGGCGGTGACCCTGTGAGCAGAAATGTATCTGCAATCACAATACAACAAGCATATATGCAGGGGCAGGAAGTACCCAGCCATGCCAATCCGAGTCAACCATGGTTGCCCTCTATGTTGTGCCAATAGCATACAAAGGATTTTTCGTAGGGGTATATACATCAGTGAAGAATGCAAAGAACAAAAGTGCTGCCAGTTTCATATTGCTAGCACCATGTCGCAGATGCAAGAGGGTGCAATGTTACATAGTCCTTCAACTAGAATAAAGGGATATTAGTTATGGGTACAACAGGCCTCTGGATAGCTGTTGATATGCTCACTAGTCATCCTCATTGCTCACCCAGCCCTCACTCCATGTGTCCTCATCCTCTCTCCTTCTCTATCTTCATCAGCCTCATCATTCCTGTTGTCATCACCATCATCAAGCATCCCATCGGCAAAGTCTTCTGGCTCTATGTCTTGAGTTCCGTCCTCATTAGACCTCTGCATCTCAACATCCTCATCTTCTGGTTCCTCACTAGCTTCGTCTTCAACCAACAGTGCATAGCTCTGGCTGTGATCATTCAGAACAAAGTGGCCTACTCCTATCCCTGCAAATCAGGCAAACATGTCTCTGTCTGCAAAACTATTTGAACCATGTCAATGTATGCAAAGAAACTTGAAGTATGTAAATGTGCTTACATGTTGACATAGAAAGCTGCCCAATCATCTGTTTCTCCTGTTGCCTTGCCAATGTCACCCCACCTTGCAAGAGTTCATTGGTGCATCCCTCAGAAAAAGCCAGAATGAGATGACAGCCACAAATCATGAGTGATGGGTCTAAGAACCCAAATGGGAGGTGCTCAGGGCAATCCAGCACATATCCTACCTTCAGAAGATGGGCCTCTTTGAAGCCCCATCTATGTTCCCTATCAATGCCAAGCCAACATACCCAGAGAACCTCCATGCTCTGCTTTGGCTGACTGACCCCTTCAGGACAAAAGTGCATGTTGATGTTGAATGCACATAGAACCTGAGCATACCAGAATGGATGTTCATCATCCATCGAGTAGGTCATCACCACATTGCCATGAGTTGTGTGTATCATGTCATAGTTCTGCTGGATGTCATAGGTAGTGTAGTTGACACAGATTACCTTTGACTTCACAATGGTGTCGACATTGATGAAGTGCACCTCATTGCACTGCTCTGGGGTGAATATCCACTCATTGCCATCGAAGTCAAGGCCAAGTAGTTGTGATAGGAGATGATTCTTTAGGCATGACATAAAATCTGGCTTATCACCAGTGTCCAATATCAGAGTGTGGTATGATACTACAATTGGACAACTTACCTTGACTCTGGGGTTGTCTTGATGCTCTAAAAGAAACTTGGGTAAGCTGAATGTGTTGTCTCCTCTTGGTATATTAGCCATGATGTGGTGCAAATAGGATGAAGGGTCAGATTTGAGTTCCTCAAGCTCTTCCAGGTTGTCCTGTGGGTCAAGTTGGCATCTAACATGGGTTTTTTGCCTTTCTGTCTTTGCAAATTGTTCCTCCACTGCTTTCTTGTTTGAGGCACCATAGAACTCTTTGATTAACTTGTGCACTTGTTCACCCTATTTATTGACAGATTATCTAAAAAGATGTGCTAGTCTCTTTATCTCCTTGGAGGCTAACCAAGGGAACACTTGAATAGAAGGTAGGAGTGGTAGAGGAAGTTGGGACTTCTTGTAGAGAACTTACAAGTGGAGTAGGCTTGTAGCGTGTGAAGTAAGGGGCAAGTGAAAGACTTGTTAACCTTTTTTAAGAGCAAGATACTTGAGCTCTCTTATATACATAAGTGGACTGTTTGTCCATGTATATACTCTATCTATAAAGAGATGGGAAGGCGAATGATAAGGAGATAAAAAGGTAAGCTGTAATGACTAAACAGCCTTATCTACCAATGGCAAATAGATCTCCTATCTATGACATACGTAACTGGGAATACCCTCCTATCTCTTGGTTTAACCCACATAGATATTGGAATCTGCCTGCTCTCTCTCAATGCTTTTGGAATCGCTGGTTTGATACCAAGCACTGAAGATATTGGAGAGAGGATCCTGCTACCAGCCATTTGGCTTGGTTACAAGAGTGGTATCTTGCTGCTGAACATGATTTGGTTACAAGAGCAGTATCTTGCTGCCAAACATGATTTGGAATAGCAAGTCTACCTGGATGCTCTCACAGGCAATCTAGACTGCCCAAGACCCAGGAGACAAATGGCGATTCACAGGGAAAACCGAAGAAGGAGGAGAAATCATATGTATTAATACAATGATCTTTTATTCAAATGGATGATTGGTTATTAAGTTGGAGAATCTTGACCATAGAAGAAGGTATGCTCTTGCCTAATAAAGTTGACTAATGAAATTTTTTATTAGAAATGGCCACCACTGTATCCACAGCATCTGACTTCAAGATTGAAGGCACCATCCTCTCCCATATCCTGATCCTTACCAGACTAGAGAATTACCCAGTTTGGTCTGCTCATGTCCATTCTACATTCACAGCTTGTGGCACCAGTAATTTTATAGATGGTACCTGGTCCACTTTGCAAGGTATCACAAATGAGGATGTTTGGAAAGCTGTCAATCAGAAGATGCTAGGTTTCCTTACCATAACCATCAATGATGTCCTTGCCACCTCCACTCCCACTATGTGGACTACCTTTGTAGGTGAAATACAGGCCAACCTGGTGACATATTCCTGGAGTATGACCCATACTTTTTGGACACTGCTCTCCAATCACTTTGCCTCAAAAGGCATATCCAGACAGTTTTTCTACTTCAACAAAGTTTTGCACACAAGGATCTAGCATAGTCATATTGCTAAGGACATTACTATCTTACTCCAGCACTTCCAAAGTGCTTTCAACTCTGATCTTTGTCTCTTAGAAGAATTGAAGGCCATGATACTCCTTGTGCAACTTTTGGATGACTTTGACCCCTTACAGTCCACCATCATCCATACCATTGCCACCAATAACTTCACAGTCACTGAAATATAGCAGGCCATATTATGAGAAGTTGATATTTGCCACTCAAAGCTTTGCCCCCTTTCCTCTCACATATCTGAAGTCCAAGCAGGACCATCCTTACAGGTGCATTGCACCAATGTCATCCATAGAGGACCCCCATCTCAGAACAGATGGAGAGGCCAACAAAGCCAACCACACCAACCCCAACAACCTGCTGCTGGACTCTCCAGAGGTCAGCAACAATGTAGAGGATGTGGTGGTCCTCCTTGCAGACTATGAGAGTACTTTCAACAGTGACAGGAACAGCACAATCAATGTGGGTCTGCTCCTGACTGCAAAGGAAAAAGGAAGGTGAGAGCTCATCAAGCTGTCGCAAATACTATGGTCAGAGAACCAACATTCCCATCCCTTAACAATGCACTGCTCCCTGCAGATCAAATGGACATGCAGGAGGACAACTACCAAGTTGTCACCCATTATCATCAAAAGATGATGGAGATCGATTATAATGATTTCAATTCAGTGGTTGTGGAACATGGTTGGAAAGCAGATGATGATGATATGGACATCTTGCCAGACATGGCAGGACCCTCTCACCAGCAGTTTTGAACCTGCCATATATCCTTTTAATAAGGAAGAGACTTGAGACATTGCAGATCCAGGTGGGGTCTCTTCAAGGGGAAAGTCCAAGTGATTGAAGAAGACCAAGAAACAAGTCATCACCATCAGAGGACTAGCATCGAGCCACACTTTGCCAGGTACCTTTACCTGAGACCTTCCCAAGGTTCCTATCGCTCCACTATCTATTTCATATATTTCTTTACCCAATGTATATGATGATGTAGCAGAATTTGATATTTCTGGCTGGTATATGGTAGGAGGGAGTAAGATTTCAACTCGTTCACATTGGATAATTGACAGTGGTTGTACTGATCATATCACTCCATATTTAGATGACTTTGTACATCTTGAACAAGGAACATGCAAGGCTTCTGTTGCCAATGGCTCTGAAGTCCTTATGCACAGACCAAGGAAAGTTATAATACACTCTGAGGGACTATCCCCTTTGGTTCTAGAACAAGTTTGATATTCACCACAGGCAGCTTACCGACTTCTGTCAGTTCCCACATTGACCCTTCAAGGGTTTCAATATGAGATTAAACATAGAGAAATGCTGATCTGGAACATACATGGACACCTGATAATCCAGGTGTTTGCCTCATTTCCAGATAACAACCTGCACTGGTTTCTGTCATCTGATAACTCCAGTTGGGTTGCCATGTTATCAACTTTGTCTTTGGACACTGACTTCTCTTTGTGGCACCAGCACATGGGACATTGTTCCAAGAATGCTGAAACGACCAACTCACTTAAGAGCTAGTATGCTTGAGGTGGGGCATATGCGAGTGTGAAAGTGAGAAGGGAAAACTTCAGAGAGAACAAGACTGGGGTGTCTTGTCGCTCTGAGCCTGGTATTTATACTTTACTGTACATGGCTGTGCTATGGGGCTTATACATGAGCGGGATATGCTACTGGTACATGAGGCAAAGCATCAGAAGAGAGGCAGACACATTGGGATGAGGATACAAGTCACCATGAGTTGGTATGAGTCAACCTGAGTCATAGGGGCTATTTTGGGATGACTGTGCCCTCAGGGCTGTACATCGCCAATCATTACCCTGATACATTCTAGGGTCATGATGTCAAGGATTGGCATAGCCTCGAGTCATGCTGCCTTGGTCTAGGCTGCTCTAGATTTCATTCCAAGTCTGTGTCTGCTAACCCCTTAGCTAAGAGGTGAGCATAGTAAAATAGGTTAGGAAACTAAATAAGTGGTCATAGACTGGAGAGAAAAATAGAGGAAAAATAAGGAAACATTACACTACCCCCTTCCTATGAGCTGGCATCCTGACAGCCTATTCACCATGCAGTACCTTGCCCTCTGGCTGTTCTTCAGGCCACTCAAGGTGGGCCAGGTAATGCGTGAAGTAAGCACATGCTTCATCCAACATGTCCATGTGCGGGGGCCACTGCGACACTTGAGGGCGGTAGTGACTTGATGGGCCAATGTCCAGCCAGTGGTACAGTGTGGGCCACACATAGTAGTTGGAGCACACAGGCGGTAAGGGGTCGGGGAGCGGAACAGCCCAGTCCACTTCCGGCTTGGACATTGCTCCTGGGAGCCAGAGATGGATTGGCTTGTCCACAATCTCCCATGGTCTTCTCCAATTGCGATCCATCCAACTGGGATCCTCGGGATTCAGCTCTAATTCTGGGATGCTATCCCCTTCTGAGTTGTAATCATCCCATACCAAAGCTATGTTGTGGATGCTATGGCTATCTGAGCCATTGTCCCAAATGAATTCCCATTGTTCGGCATGGTTTCCCAAGGGGTGTGTGGTGTCCCATTCATTGTTCCATGTGGCATTGGGATCATTGTTTTCCCAATCGCCATAAGGTTTGGGTTCCTCTAAATAAATAGGCAAGCGGATATGGAGGCAGCTGATGCGATCGAGGTAGAGGTGAAGGGTGTTGAGAAGGCACGACACCAGTGTTGCAAAGGAGTTCATTGCGAGAGCCGAGCTCAATCAGTAGTGAAAGCGTTGTTATCCCAGGCATGTCCCTGGGTCAACCATTATGGATGATCGAGGTGATCAAATGGCATCTGATGTGGGGGCTTCTCTGGTATCAGGGATCCGCAATATTTGAATAGATCAAAGAAGTTAGGAATGGCAATACATAAGCGACGTGGGGTGTTTGGCGAAGCAGCATAGAAGTCTGCGATAGCCTGCTTCGCATGCAAGAGATGTGACTCCAGTTTCCAAGTTCGTTCCTTGTCTGAGTAGCCCTTCCAATGCACTAGAAATTGGAGTTGCTTACGGTACTATCTGCTATCCAAGATCTTATCTACTTCCCATTCATTCTTGCCTTCTTCGGTAACCAGTACCAGGCCAGGTTCCTGAACCGGCTGCCCATTAAGTCGTTTCTTGTATGGCTTTATGTGCGAGATGTTTACGATGGGATGGATTCTTATAGATCTGGGTAAGCGCAGCTCCACTGCATTGGTTCCGATCATTTTTAGGATGATGTAAGGACCGATCCATCGTTCCATCAGCTTCTTTGATGTGCGGGTGAGACGAAGGTTTTCTGTGGATAACCAAATTAGATCTCCTTTCTTATATATCAGTGCCTCCGATCTATGTTTGTCTGCTTGTTCCTTCATGTAGTGCTGGGCCCTTTCTAGGTTAATATGTGCTTCTTCCCACACTTTCTTTATATGCTCCGATAGTTCTTCGGCGGCTGGTGCTTTCAAAGTGCATCGTTCAAAGCCCATATGGGGTTGATATGTATGCATAAGTACAAAGGGTGAGGCTTTGGTAGAGCTTTGTTGTTTATTGTTATAGGAGAATTGGGCGATGGCTAGCCATTTGCTCCATTTTGATTGCTGTGAGAAACAGAAGAGTCAGAGATACTGTTGTAGATCCTGATTGATCTGTTCCATCTGTCCATTGGTCTGTGGGTGGAATGTGGTAGAGAGCTTGGGCATGATCCCTAGCTTCCTGCATATATCTTTCATCACCTGCAATGCAAACTGCAGTCCACAATCCGATGTGATAGTCTGTGGGAGTCCGTGGATCTTCCACATGTAGTTTAGATATAGTTTAGTGGTTTGTAGGGCTGTTATGGTCTTCTGGCAGGGGATGAACTCAACTTCCTTGGAGAACCGATCTACAATCACCAAGATGGAGTCATAGCCTGGCTAATCAGCAGATCTGTAATAAAGTCGGCTGATACATCCGTCCATGGTTTTTCTGATATTGGTAGGGGTAGAAGTTTTCCAGCTGGTGGGGCGTTTGCTCCTTTGTGCCTAGCACATAGGTCACATCGTGTGATGTAGTCTTTTACCTGTGTTGCAAGCCCTGGCCAGGTGTAGCTTCTTCGAATTAACTCTAGTAATTTCTCCACTCCAGGGTGTCCAGCTATAGGAGTATCATGATGTAGGCGGAGTATCTCCATGTGAGTTTCCTCATCCTCTGGTACAAAGATTCTTCCTTGTTCGTCCACTAGCAAATCTTCTTGCTCCATATGGACTTTGTACTGTTCTTCTATCTTATGAATTTCAGCTTCTTTTAGTTGGTGCATCAGACCTTTTATCCTTTTTATTATTCCTTCATTGTCTGTCTTGATTCACACTGTGTGAATATGGTCAGGGGTTATTACTATTACTCCTTTATTGTTGTCGTCCCTTCTGTCCAAGTGGTCCTCCCTTCGAGAGAGCATGTCCGGTTTTCCCATTTGGGTTCTGGCTTTGTGCATCCATTTAAAGTGGAAGTGGGACAGGTATTGTGCCCATCTGGCCTGTCTTCTGTTAAGGTCCTATCTCTTCATGAACCATTGAAGATTTGCGTGATCATTCCATATCTCGAATTCATATCAAGTACCTTCCAAATAATGCCTACATTGCTCCAGGCTTCATATGACCAATAGCATCTCTTTGTCTGCTATAGGGTAGTTTCGTTCTTCCAGGGCCATCAAATGCGAGGAGTATGCAGCCAGATGCCATTTTCTGCTGATTTCTATGGATAGGACAGCTCCTATGGCATAGTCTGATGCATCCATTTCCAAGCGGAACTGCTTGTCGATATCTGGATATGTGAGGATAGGGGCGGTTGTGAACTTTTCTTTCAGTTTGTCAAACGTCTTTTGCTGTCTTTCTCCCCATTCAAAGGGTACATCCTTTTTAGTGAGATCGTTGAGTGGTTGGGCTACTTGAGCGTAACTGTCTATGAATCTCCTGTAAAAGTTGGCAAGTCCAAGGAAGCTTCAGACATTTTTTACTTTTGTCAGGGTGGGCCATTTTTTTATGGCTTTCATCTTTTCTTCATCCATCTGAATTCCTGTGGCAGTCATGATCATGCCTAGGAATTCTACTTCCTTTACTTGGAAACTGCACTTTTCAGGTTTTATGAATAGATTGTTCTCTGCAAGCCTAGCAAGAACTTTGAGTATGATTCAATCATGCTCTTTTTGATTGTTGGTCTTTGTGAAGATCATTATGTCATCGATATATATGACGCATATGTCATTCATATCAGCAAATAGTTCATTCATCATTGTTTGGAATGTTGCCAGCAAGTTACAGAGACCAAAGTACAGCACAAGAGGTTTGAACGATCCTTTGTGACAGACAAAGGCAGCTTTCCATTCATCTCCTTCTTTGATTCGAATGTTGTTGTATCCCCAGCGAAGGTCCATTTTTGTAAAGAGCTTTGCTCTGCTGAGTTTATCAATGAGTTGAGAAATAAGGGGTAATGGATAGTTATTTTTTATGGTGAACTCATTGAGGTAATGGTAGTCCTGTACCATTCTCTTTCTTCCATCCTTCTTTGGCATGAAGAACACCGGTGAGGTTTGGGACGATTTAGAGGGTTGGATATACCCTTTTGACAATTGATCGTCAATGAAGTAGCTAACCTCTTTCTGTTGTACCAGGTCTAGGAGTATTAATCTTCCTTTCTTCAGCACGAAATCCATTTTTAGGTCTATGGTGTGATCCCATGGTTTCCTAATTGGCATCCTTTCCAACTCCTTTTTCAAGAATACATGGAGGTACTTGTGGTACTCTTTCAGCACTAGCTCCTCTGGTGGCTTATTCTTGTCCATGAGATCTGTGAGTTTCTTGTCTACTTGTTGTCCTTTACACATTTCTGCAGCAACATGGGCTTCTTTTCTCTTGACTTGGTTTAAGCAGTGGAGATAGGGGTTTTGACATTCAGCTGGGCATCACGTCATCCAGACTGTTTGCTTTTCCCAATTGATCTTGGGGTTATGGCATTTTAGCCACGTGAATCCGAGAATGACTCTATTCTTTCCAAGATTAGCTATCTCCATTCTCATCTTTTCTTTGTGTCCGTTGTACTGCATTATGACATCAGCGAAGTATTTCAGTGTCCCTGCACTATTCTTCATTCTGTCTGCATTGTACAGCATGATGGGACATGGCAGAGGCTTAAGGGGTATAGAGTTTTCTTCCACCCATCTTTGGTCTAGGAATGTTACATGCGATCCTGAGTCTAGCAGGGTGTGCACAGGAGTCTCTGTTCCTTTCTCAATGGTTATGGTTATAGGGAGTTCTATCTCCTTTTGGCTTTTCTCAATTTCTGGTTTCATTTCGGTGATTGCAGCTAAGTGATGCATATCGATATCTGTGGGCAGAATGTTTTGGGGTTTTTCCTGAATGATTGCTGGCATAGATTCATATCCTTCTGTGATTGCTGGCATAGATTCGTATCCTTCTGTGATTAAGTTAATGGTTCGTTCTTGTCAAGTCCGGTCCTCCGGGCTCAAGTCTGGTGGAGGGGAACGAAAGGGACAGAGGTGTCGACTAGGGTTGACCAGGGGTACGGAGACGGAGGTATGGAGGTATGGAGGGGTGAGGACGTTGGCGCAGGACGTATGTGTCGCGCCCTTGTCAAGTCCCTGGTCCTCGTATTTAGAGTAGAGAGAGTAGGAACGGAGACTAGTCAGACTCAAGCTAGGAGGTGATTTATTTGATATTCAAACTAAAGTACAATGGAGAAACTACAGGAGTTTATATACTAATGTCCGGTGACAACTCCGGACTGAGAACTACTAGGGTTGAAGGTTAAGCGAGGGCTATGTACACAGAGATGAATAAGTTGGAGGATGGAGAATATTGGGATACCGACTAAGCTGACTAAAGGTGTAATACAGACTTACGAAGTTGAACTAGAACAAAAGGAGAGAATATAAACAGTACCGTCCGGAGTGCCCAACTCCGACGAAGTCCGGAACCCTAAGG
>JBBPKX010000390.1:0-17071 GCA_038089435.1 Boletus austroedulis | reverse complement strand
ATGCTCTACCTACCACCATGATGGATGACTATACCAAAGCCTTGCGGCTCATTGTTCGTCTGCAGCAGCCATTTCATGTACTGCTGCTTGAGCAACGACCCAACGGAGAATTCAAACGGGTCGCTACCGAGCACAAGATTGTCGCTTCCGGGATCAAACACCCAAACACATTCTCCAGGGATGTCCAGACTGCTGTCATCGAAGTATTGTGATGCAAATGTGTGGTTTTATCACTCCCCGCTTCTCCAACGACTCACTTTTGTTTCACTTTACCGCCATTACCTCTCGCCTTTCTTACCCTCTAGTTGTTAACCTTTATCGTGATACTTTGTGTCGCATTACCATATCTTCTCCATACTATTTACTCGCTGTGTCTGCTATGGTGTACATGAATCGTCAAAGAACTGCGCGTGCGGAGATTGATTGAAAGCACTAGCACATACGACGTAAAGAAGGATGACAGCCAATTATGTAGGCCAAACGTACAACTTGACACGCGGTGCCGTACGCAAGAAACTGACTGTGCCACTACACTGTCTCCAGACTCGCAATTAGTAGGGGTCCGTGGGTGGACTGCTCGTAGGTGCTGTGAGTAGCAGAACGATGGACCAGGTCCGGAATACTCGGGCGCGATCTCTTTCGACTCCAGACATTTGCGACGTGCGGTTAGACAACTTGAAGCTTGCCGCGTTCATCTAGTACGGTCTAAGACGATCAAGATGTACTGACGCTGCGTGATGGCAATTGGAACCCACTCGTTTCACTTTTTTAATATCTCTCCTAGTATCACTGAGACCCAGGGAAAATGTAGCCACCTTTCTTGCTTCGAGAGATTGGTGCAATAACATGCAAGAGACACGACAATTTCTGCGTGCTCGCTTCCCTGAGGGTCGAGCCTGTTCATCTCACGAGTAATGATGCCAGAAGTTGTGCAATTGCGAGGATAAGGTAACGTGGCAGTTTGTTCTGGGCAGATACCATCAGACATTTGGCACCGTGTCCATGGTTTATTGATATAATCGTGGTGGTGTTCGCGAAGCGAGGAGATGAGCCGCTGGCACGTGCCGATATCACACTTCGTGGCGAAACCCGCCACGCATTGATATCATCCATATAGCCTCCAGCGAGACATTGACTTGTAGTAAGTCGTGAGTGCGATAAGCCGAACACACCAGCTGCACACCCGAAATGTAATCCAATGAAAGGGAGACACGTCCCACCATACTGCTCTTTTCGAGTTCATCGTGGGAGCGAAGTCCATTTATCGAAGGCGCAAGTACATAGTTCTGGTTATCTGAGGCTTCCAGAAGTCGCAATTATTGTTGTATATCAATCTGTGAATGCCGCGTTTGACGGCACAGGATAAAGAGTCGGGTATATATATTATTGACGCCCTCTACCGCCTGGGCAAGTTGATCCCCACGCAACATCCGCCTTTGCCCAGGTGTTCCAGTCAGGCGCAGCATGCTATCTATCATAGGCGTTCGTCGGAGTAGGAAGAACGAGAGATTAGTAAAGCGACTGGTATGTAATTGAATGTGAATTGCGTACCTCCACAGCTAACAGCAATGACGAACAGCCAACTAGCCCTATTATTGATGCCTTCAAAGACTATATCAACAATGAACTTCCCACCCGTTTCATTGATACCTCGAATCTGCAGCTCATCTCACGAAAAGACCTATTTCGTATCTTCCAAGACGAGATTGCAAGCATAACTGAAGAACAAATCCAGGAGCGGATTAAGAGTTATCGAAACGATCCGTTATCCACGTACGAACCGCGTCGCGCAACCGTGCTCAGACAAGTCATTCAAGAGATCGTACGATATGCCATATTATCTCATCGCTGGGATGATGTCGCTTGTGAACCCACTTCCCAGGATATTTGTAGTGGGAAACGACACGTGACACGGCGGTTCAGGAAACTCACCCAGTTCTGCAAGACGTCCAGAGAGCTGGGCTACAAGCTTGCCTGGGTCGACACATGCTGTATAGACAAAACAGACGCAGCCGAACTTTGTGAGGCTATCCATGCCATGTACAAATGGTATGCGAATGCACACCTTTGTATTGTTTACCTCGCAGGGTCTATATCGTATGCGGACTGGGTCGGCGACGCGTGGTTTACACGAGGCTGGACTCTACAGGAGCTACTGGCACCTAAGCGCCTCAAGTTTTACAATAAAAACTGGCGACAGTTCGTATTACCTGGGATCGTTGACGATAGAAAATCTGACGACATCATTCTTCATCTCGAGAGTATCACCGGAATTTGCAGAGCGGCACTCACAGCAGATAACAGCCATGGAGTCCATGGACGTAGTTTCTGGGAGATCATGTCCTGGGCGTCGAAACGACAGACAACTCGCACTGAAGATAGGGCTTACTGTCTTATCGGGTTGTTCCGCATCAGTCTCACCATCGCGTACGGAGAAGGTCAACAGGCTTTTTCACGCCTCGTCGAAGCTGTTTCAGAAAAGCACCCTAGTTGGGACCTTTTCGCGTGGTGCGGACAGCCCTCCCTGAATCATTTTGCTCTGCCCTCCTCTCCGGCATCATACTCCATGTTCGAAACCAGCATAGGGAAGGACAGGATTGGGGTGCAAGACTTCATCATAACCAAGTATGGGTTGTCTCTGAAGTCATTGCCTCTCGTTCCAATGGAGCTTTCCTCTGTCATAGACCC
The DNA here is from genome assembly GCA_038089435.1 of Boletus austroedulis. NCBI lineage: Eukaryota > Fungi > Basidiomycota > Agaricomycetes > Boletales > Boletaceae > Boletus > Boletus austroedulis. The sequence continues at coordinate 14,383 of JBBPKX010000390.1, read as the reverse complement.
AGACGGGCCGGGAAAACCGTTCGTTGTCAACCTCGCACCACGCTACAACGCCGAATGCCCCCAGAGATACAGCAATCTTGTCGTGGAGTGTGGGGCAACCCGCCTCAAAACTATTCGTGGTGCTCAGAAACTCGCCGCATGCATTATCAATCATCATGCTACGCGAAGTCGCAACCAGGGGACATTGATGGTCGGGAAAGAATACATCTGTTTTCTTCTCTATTCGGAGGAGGGAGAAGACGATGAGGCTACGTGGATGAAGCTTACCACAGATAATTTATTACGGCTATCTTGTTTAGGGGCGGATGAGATGGCTTCTGTTGACACCATCGATTTCACATTTCCGCTTGCGACAACCTTTATACGATCGCCCAGCTCGCCAAAATGGTAGTATTGCTCCTCCCCCTCAACTGACGATACAATCGTTTTTCTTTACGGTGACATTTTCTGTAGATAGGTGCGATATGGATTCTAAATGAATGAGGTTTGTCTGACTGCTTGCATACTTATGTGATAGATGCTTCATGATCTCGCCCATCTTCATGGCTGCAATTTAGTCAGAGACAGGTTCTCGCGCAGAGTGTATAATCATGAAATCAATTACTATGATACGTGGAAGTCTACGTCGCCACTATTTGGACTTGAACATTAATACCTTAAGGGTGAATATGTGTCTATAATCGAGAAAACAAACGGGCACCGACTTAGTCAACGGCTATATACACTAGCATAAGAAGAAGAAAATCAATAAATAAAACTACGGTTTAGGCAGCATCAATCGTTATAATCACCCTTTCACGATCAATTTCGCTATTTCCTGTGCTTCACCACGAGAAAGTATGATCCCACGTGTTAAGAGCTTCATCGTCACTTCTTTGATCTTCATTCTGCGTGTTAAGAGCGAAACGGGTTTCTTGATAATGGTAAAAAGCCATCTTCGTATGTCCCGCATAGAAGACGGAGTAGTACGAGTCGCGTGACCACCGAGTGCATCGTGGAATAGTCCGTAAAGAGCGAGCTTTGATTCCTCAACCCGTGCATTCGCATGCACCATCACGTGGGTGGGTAAGGCCGGGATGCAAGCGTGAGCAACAGGGTCGAGACCGTACTTCTTGAGCCTCATTTTGTTTCTTTCCCAGTACTCCGTGACGTCCTCGTCGTCGAGGTGTGTGAAGACGAGAGCAAGGGGTACCCGACCTCCACACAAGATCTCCGAAAATAGGTGATAGTTTTGCTGCATCGAAGAATTGAATCTTCCGGCCCTGATGCAAAAGAGTAGAAGATCGATTCCACTTGCTTTTTTCAGGGTAAGGAGTCTCTGAACTTCCTCTGTTACGCTGGCCACTGGCCCGTTGGCATCCAGCTCGGACTCTTCAATGCCGACGGTGTCAAATATACGAAGTGACATCTGGGTGTCGCCGCCCGAGAGAGTAAAAGAATACGCTTTCCCCTGAGGCGCATAATCCCCTACTAGACTGGCGGAAGCTTTCGTGACACTGCGGCCGGCCATGAAGTCGATCAGAGAACTCTTCTCAGTGCTGTTCCCTCCAAAGAGAACCACATTCTTGGGTTCGATACCAAGCGGCTCTAATAAAGAAAGGCGGGTCGCGGTATCAAGTAATGCCACGTCATCGTGATCAAGTGAAACCTACTAACCTGTCTTCGTGCCATTATAGATCAAACAAGGTCGAGAGAAGTACCCTGTCGCTCCACCCTCACAGACTGGTGACCCAGACTCTGAATCTCGGGGTTTTAATAGGGGTTGGTGAGATTGATTGCAGATAGACTTACCAGTCATGCTTCCTGGGGGGCCAGGTGTTTCGTCTGTTGGACGCTATTCACTAGCTCAGGACAAAGAGCCCGCTTTTATAGGTGCGTCAAGCCTTGCTTGCCAAGCTGGCGATGGAGGGCTTCCAAATTGGCATGTGGCTGACGTGTGTTATGGAACCTAGTAAGCCAACTCATGCATAGGGAGTCTCATCGTGTCGACGATGGAATGGATACGGTTGCAGAAAAAGCGGGGCACCAGGAGATCCCACGAATTTTGACGCCGTAAAAGAGGTGCTTGCGGCTCTGAGAAGCCACTGCACCATCTCTAGGCGTCCTAATTACAGTCACAACGGTTCTATCTCACTCTCACACTTCCCTGTTTCGTCTACGGTGTATTTCACCTACTGGTATCCTCTGTCCCCCTCAAAGAGCTCCCACCTATGCTAATTTCTCGATAAGCATACTCGAGTTACATCGAAGACAACGCCATCATCTTAACTGAACTGATAGCAGTCAAACTGCCTCCATAACGATTCGATCGCTTCCTTCCGAGCCTCGATTTCCCTAACCAAGAGTGCGCAAACCTTACCCTCTGTATTCATTCTACGCATTCCTGTCGTATCTTCAGAGCAATTAGAAATCTCACCGCACGTTCCACATTTCAAGTCTGCGGTGTCTTTTCTGCTGTCCTGTCATGGATCCTATTCTAATGGCAGGCTACCGAGCCAAGTGCCAATCTTCTGCTAGCCGATCAAATCAATCAGCTGGTCTCACCAACGCCTCCAGCCGGATATAGACCTGTCTCATACAACTAGTGAGTACAAGAATTCCGCGTTGTGACCCGGATCATGATTGTACCAAACGTCACAGGAGTAGGACGATAGTATCATAACCGATGATTGTGTATGGATTTAACAAAAGACTTTGGAATCAATCATTCCTCCTAAGCTGAGATGGCAGCGAGCGGATCTACATGCATCATACTCCAACGATACAAGGACTAGGTTTGTATGGATTATATCACAATGGTCCTACAGGATTAGGAGAAACCATCAAACAGAATACTTGGGGGATTGTATGAGTGTTTCCGCAAGTGGCAAGCTGAACCTACTCATACTTGGTCCGGTCGTACTATCATGTCTAGTGGCCATCTCAGGAACTCCGATACAGGTCATCCTTAACAGGTTATTCGTCGCAAGCTTTACCCACGTTGTTCCGGTTTCATCGTCCACTTCATCTTCCGAGTAAAGCAGAAAGCAGATATAGTCTTCCCCAACCACCAACATCCCTTTCCCCCTGTTCCGCGCACCATGGTGGTTGAGGATACACGCCGAAAGTCGGAGAGCGCGACGCATAGTTTGTAGACGGGTCATTCCACATTCTACCACAAGATTCCCGTACCTTCCCAAAGAATGCTCCTCGCCCGATCGTGGTTTTAGGGTAATGTGGAATGGCTTCCTCGGACTCTCTGGTTCTAGGACAGAAAAGAGTTCCATCGGGATTAGAGGCAATGACTTCAGGGACAACCCATGTGCGGTGATAGTGAAGTCTCGTACCCCAACCCTATCTTTTCCTATCTCAGCCTCGAACACGGGATACGAAGTGGGAGAACAAGGAAGAGCAAAGTGCTCTACTGAGGGTTTTCCACACCATGCGAAAACGTCCCAACTAGGATGTTTTGTTGCAATATCCATGACAAGGCTTGAGAAGGCTCGAAAGCCCTCCCCATAGGAGATGGGGCGGGTGACGTAGAAGAATCCAAGAAGGGAGTACGCCATATCTTCAGTGCGAGTTGTCTGTCTCCTAGACGCCCATGACATGACCTCCCAGAAGGTATGTCCTTGGATTCCCTGGCTATTGTCCGCAACGAGAACTGTTCTGGAGATACCAGTGATATCTGCGAGACGAAGGTTGATACTATCGACTCTTCTATCATCGTCGATCCCCGGAGAAGTGGAAGAGACGAACGGCCGCCAGTTTTTATCGTAAAATTTGAGTCGTTTAGGGGCTAAGAGCTCCTGCAGGGTCCAGCCCCGTTCAAACCACGACTCGTGGGCCCAGTCCGCCAATGATGTAGACTCTGCGAGGTAAACGATGCAAAGGTACGAGTTTGCATACCACTTGTACATCGCATTGACGGCTTCGCTGAGCTCTGCTGTGTTCGCCGCATCTATGCAGCAAGTGTCCACCCAGGCCAACTTGTGTCCTAGCTTGCTAGACGTCCTGCAAAACTGGACAAGCTTTCTGAACCTCGGTTCGTGTAGTTTTCCTGCACAGATATCTAGATAACCGGGTTCACTGGCGGATTCATCGTGACGATGAGATAGTATGTCATATTTCACGATTTCTTGAATGATTTGTCTGAGTATGCGCTCGCGACGAGGCTGGTATGAAACAAGGGGATCGCTTTGGACACTTTCCATCCGTTCTTTGATATGGTCTTCAGTAACGCTGGCGATCTCGCCTTGGAAGACGTGAAAGACGTCTCTTCGTGACACAAATTGCAATCTCGACGTATCGATGAACCTGGCTGGTATCTCGTTGTAAATATATTCCTTAAAGGCCTCGGCGATAGGACCAGTCGGCTGAACTTCACCACCATCAGCTGAAGTGAGTTAATAATGTGCTAATCCTTACAGACTGGATCTCTCCCTTTCCCATTCTTAGACACCCTCTGGATCCGCGATGTCCAAGACAAAAGGGACAGCACCATCGCGTCGTTGTGCAGATGTAGAAGTGTGCTACTGGAGAAAAGCGAGCGTTGAAACCGAACGTGAATGTTAAATGCAGACTTGGAGACGGATGTCTGTGTTATATAAACGTCTCTTCGGGCAAAGGCTCAACGTTGCTAACATGTGTCCTGCCGCACATACTGTGCACCGTTCTCGGTGGCCTATCTGACCAATGCCCTCAAAGTAGCCACCTTCCACGATAGAATTAATCACCGTACTGGAGATAATGGTCTGGTCTGGGATTTTCTGTCCGCAGAAGATGATTTCTTCTCCCTGCGCTGTGGAACATTCAGTGGATACACTTGGCATGATCACAATTATCCAGGACTGATTCGACCCATGAAGAGTGCAGTGCAAATTATTCCTACGTAGTGAGTGCAACTTCCTTTGGAATGAAAGAAGTACCGCTGACGCTGTCAATATCAATGATCATTTGACACATTCAAACATGCACTTGCGTCAGAAAGGCGACCAATTCTTTAGCGGCATAGCAATCACAACAGTACCAATGACAACGAGCTCAATCTTGAAAGGTATGTTCAACCTGTGCATCCATTTCTCTCAGACCCTATGGAATACCTTGCTTGGGCTTCGTCATAGGTGACCTATGAGAACCCAGATCTGTTTGATGGCGTTCGCATTCCCACGGCTTGGGGCACGAATGCTAAAAATGTCACCGACCAACATGGCATAGCGACACTCTCTCCTGGCAGAGATGATGTTGGTGTGAAGGCCGAGCCAATGTATTGTCACTAAACAGGAATATGATACCTTCCTCCGGTCTTCCGCGGTCCAAGTGCTGCACAGAACCGAATAGACCTGAGTATTGCAAGATGCGTGTAACTTTGCAAGTATTTAGGATGGCTCAGGGTAATATCCCTAGCCCTGTATTGCTGACCTACAAAGGCCTAGTATTGTAAGTTAAATGTACTGCAATCCTCTAGGCGAAACGAAGACAAGGACACGCAAAGGACCTTCCATCAGCTTTGAGTCTGACTATGCAGTATGTGAAAGTCATGTAATGATCCGAGTCCGTTCCAAGTTGGTGGGCAGGAATTGTGGCATACTACCCGCATGCTTTCCTGGCGCTGTTACACAGCGTCCCGCCATTACCAATCACATCTTGTTTCCCTAGCCCCTCAGCCATGACGATCATTTGTCCACTGCCACACTGCCCAAGATCCCATAACACAGTGAGCAAAAATTCCTTTGGCAAGACAAGATACTCCACGCATGTGAGATTAAAGCATGAGAGCCCTGCATTGCACCCACAGCCCTGGTACACCACACGCCGAGGTCCCATGTGTCAGGGTAACCCATTCACGTGAACCTACTCGTATTCCCATGACCCTGGTGGATGAATAGACGCTGTATCATCGGTCATAGGGTATACGGTTGACATGCATCCAAGCTCCTACCTGAAGAACAGCTTGTTGACACCATGACCCATGTTACCATACACAACGAATTAGACTCGGAAGTGAATTCGTAGTACACCAGCTGCCTTTGGGAAAGAGACTTCTGAGAAACTCAGATTGCTCATTCTTGCCTTTTGCATCATGGTCGTGAGTTGCAGTATCAGCGCATAATTTCCTCAAGGGATGCACCCGGTGGAGCTGTGGAACCCATTTTCAGATGCAAACCATGCTGGCACTAGCTTGATGAGCTGGAGCCCATAAATCACAATGCGGCCAAGTGAACAGCAGGCAGCATTCCTTTATAGATAAATAGCGACCGGGGGACCCCGCAGGAAGTCATGAAATGGATCGTAGATCCTAAGTTTCCACGGAAATTGCGAGAAGGTACATTCCCACAGAACAATTTACCCCTGCAGAACCAAAAAATCTGGCAACGCGCAAGAAAATTTCGAGCAACATTGAGTGCACGCCACAAAATGTTGCCCCTTCAACTGTCACAAAAGTAATAAACAAATTACGTTAGACTATTAGATAATGATAATGTCTACTAAGTACTTACGAAGCATTTACAAAAATGCTACTAACATAATTATTGATACAGTGAGGGAGGTTAGGTGAGACGGAGGCGAAGTGACGAGGGGAAGCGTAAGGGTGACGATGACGTAAAACAACCGCGCTAATGCGTTAGCATCGTGACGCGAGACGAGGGGTGAGGGCGAGGTGAGGGCGAAAGATGGCGACGGCGACGACGGTGCATGTCATTTCTGTTGTCGGGCGACGGAGGGAGAAGACGCCAAGGACAAGACGGGACGGAGGAAGGGCGGGGCAAGGGGAGGGTAGCGGGGACGACATCGTGACAACTACGATAGCGCCGCGCCATCATTTTCAAGCAAGATGACGGATGAGTCGATGAGGAGAGGGAAGGGCAAGGACAGGGGAGATGATTCTTGCTCCAAAAAGAGAAATTTTGTGGTGTGGTGGCAGAGAAAATTGGCTGTAGATCGGTCCTGAATTCGAGACCGGGTTGGTATTTTCAGCTCAAATATTTGATCAGACTTCCGAATCGTCACGATCATTCGGCCATGCCTGGGCATGCTCAATTCAATGGAAGCAGTTACTTTCCTGCCAGTCCGTTCGCCTCGCCATTCTGTCCCCTGCTACTCCGTACTAGTAGGTCTCCTGGATCTCTACGACTGTTTCCCTCTCGGGTCGATTAGTCGTACAAAAAAACTTCTAAACTACCAATTTCGTGGCCACCTCGTTCTCCCAAGTTCTGGGACTACTCCCTCGAGCTGAACACATAAGTAAGTCTCTTAGCTTGTTGCTATGGTCCTCTGGACAGTGGACAACTAGAAGCTGCAGTCCCACGCTTTCGACCAGGAATTATCGGCTGGGGTTCATGCAATTTCTCAAAAGTATCCTTTGGAGAAGGAGGGAGAGCCCGTTGAAGCTACCGGTGAGAAGCCAGGTTTAACTTTTCTGCTCAGCTAATAGTAACGACAACAGTCATCCCGTTCTATCGCCGAAGCTTTCACGGAATATATCAACAATGAAATACCAGCCAGATTCATTGATACGTCGAGCATGCGATTTGTCTCACGGAGAGAGATTTTCCGCATCTTCCAAGACGAGATCGTAACCGTTACTGAAGAACGGGTTCAAGAACGGATAAGAAGCCTCCGTGATCCCTTGGCAACATATCAACCTCGCCGCGAAACCATTCTCAGACAAATGATCCAAGAAATTGTGAACTACGTTGTGTTGTCGCACCGCTGGGACGAGATTCGTGGTGAACCCAGTTACCAGGACATTTCTTCTGGGAAACGGCGTATAACCCAGTTCAAGAAGCTTACCCAATTTTGCAAGACGGCCCGCAAGCTGGGTCGGAAACTGGCGTGGGTTGACACTTGTTGTATAGACAAAACAAACGCTGCGGAGCTTAGCGAGGCCATCCATGCGATGTACAAATGGTACGCAAACTCGTCCGTCTGTATCGCCTATCTCGCCGACTCCACATCGTACGCGGACTGGGCTCGGGAGTCATGGTTCACACGAGGTTGGACCCTGCAGGAGCTCTTGGCTCCCAGACGGCTGAAATTTTACAACAAGCATTGGCAGCCTTTCACCCCCTCCGGTATCGTCGATGACAGACAATGCGACGACATGATCCCCCCTCTCGAGAAGGCTACCGGCATTTCTAGCATAGTCTTCAAAGCCGACAACACTCATGGCGTTCATGGACGTAGCTTTTGGGAGATCATGTCCTGGGCATCGAAACGACAGACGACTCGTATTGAAGATAGAGCGTACTCTCTTATAGGGCTGTTGCATGTCAACCTTACGATCGCCTACGGGGAGGGTTACAGAGCCTTTGCGCGTCTTGTCGAAGCCATCGCGGCGAAGAATCCCAGCTGGGACGTTTTCGCATGGTTTGGACAACCATCCACAGATCACTTTGCTTTCCCTTTATCCCCTGCATCATACCCCAGATTCGACGCTCGTATGGCGGAGGGTAGGGTTGGGGTCCAAGACATTACAATTACTCCTCATGGGTTATCCTTGAAGTCACTCCCTCCCATTCCAATGGAATTCTGCTCAATCATAGATCCAAAAGGGCCAGGAAAGCCATTCCTCATAAATCTGAAACCACAGTCCGGCAGTGAAAGTTCTTTGGGGAGCTATGGGAACCTCGGTGTGGAATGTGGAGCAAATCGCCTCAGGACTATTCGCGCTGCCCGGCGACTCTCGGCATGCATTCTCAATCACCATGATGCGAGGAACCGGAACCAAGGGAAATTGGTGGTTGGAGCGGATTATGTGTGCATCTTACTCTATTCGGATGCGGAAGACGACGGAGCGTCGTGGGTAAAGCTTGCCACTGACAACTGTTTACTCCTATCTTGCACGGGTTCACCTGATTCAATTACCCGGACCTCGTATTCCAGAGATACTCTGGAGGTCGGTGCTACTGAACCAACAGTATTTTCTGTGCCGCTCGTGACAACCCTTATACAGTCCCCTGCACTATCCCCGCACATTTCACGGTAGAGTTTATCTTATTTGGACGATACATACTTTGGCGGTGATTTGAGATCAAATTACCCCTCCTGAGTCCCACCTTACCGTCTAGCCCGAAAGCTAGCGCATTCAAATTGCCTGACACTACGAGCACGATCCGAGTCCATCCGATTAATGGTCCTCGGACTCCACTGAATTAGTTTTGACTGGGAAAATAAATCAACTTTAGTTGTAGAATGAGGATCTGGTCAGTGTAGTAGACCCCGCAGGAATCGAAGCGGTCCATGCGGAGGTGGCACATTTCTAATGATGTGGTAATCGGCAAGTCTATACAAAGTTACTTCTACAGTGCGGAGTGGAGAGTCTATGCCTTCCGTGACGGGTTAGCAACGATTTAGTAGTCACATCTAAATATCTACTCGTCCTTGGAATGCTCGGACCAATGTAGGTAGGTAGCATGGGATACTTTAGGCCAAACGCTATTGATCACGCGCACGCCCATTGCACGCTGCTTATAATATGGTAGTATATATAAATGTGAGAGGCATTGCACGTAAGACTCCATGCTTCAACCGTCAGTTCATTATACTTATATACGATATCCGAGTCCCTGACTCCCACGTACTAAGAGGTCCATCCTGAGGGATGTGAACATATCTGGCGGCTAGCCCGAGCCAATGGACCTGCCACAAGCTACATAATATTCGCATCCGCTGCCAGCTCTGGAGTCTGGGTCGGGACGACTCTTTTGGACATACTATTGTCAAAGTCATTAACAAGTACTGCATGCAAGGCCGTATGCCGTTTACTGGCACCAATCCACGTACGAGGATTCGGATCTTGTGCTAATCACCGTTACCTTTCGGAACTAGATTGGCACGAGCGTGGTTAGTACTGCTTTCCACACCGCGAACAGTTCAGAGAAGACTTTCCTCACTATCCGAGTGTCACTCAATGTTTTGAGCTGTCACCACAAAGTAAGAACCGCTGTAAGATTCTACATATAAAGGCGACCGCTTGAATACAGCAGGATAATCAAGAGGGGGGAAATGAAAACAGAACAAGGGAATACACGTGTCGAGAAAAGTTATCTCTTTTCCACCAGTCTAATGACTTCTTTGGCTAGCTCCTTCGCCAACCCACACTGATTCATAAGATTCTCAACAGTTATCTCATCCGGAACGCGATTCGTTCCCCCACCGCTCTTTGTGCGTAACTGGACGGAGATTTCCTCCCCCTTGGGAAAGGAGACGCACTTCTCGAACAACGCTTGAACTGTCGTTCTAGATTCGGATAGCGTTTCGCTGAACTTGGTGTCCCCTGGCACCATGGGTGTGATACACGCGTGACCTATCACATTTCCGTTCATGACCGCGAGCATCGCATGACCATTCATTTCCCACCACTCGTGATCCTCGAGGTGGGTGATAACGACTGCCACCGGGACCTGCCCCTCGCAGAGGAACTCTTCAAAAAACCGGTAACAGTTCAGCTCCGACGCTGTCAGCTTTCCGCAGTTCTTGACGAAGACGAGAAGGTCGACACCGTTTCCCGAAGCCAAGTTACGAATAAGCTGAACAGCGCTCAGGACAGCTTGTGAGGTCATATCATGACCGTTGCGAACTCCGTTGAAACCTATGGTGTCCCAGACAAGGAATTGTCCTGTGGAGGTGTCGACCACGTATGAGCTGGGATCCAGCGTGCACGCTTCAATGTCCGAGGAGACTTCGGCGACTGAAGTGCCAGCAACGAGGTTGACGACAGAACTCTTTCCACTGCCTGCTTTCCCAAATAGGACCACATTGAGCGGGTTCCGTGGTTTGCGGAAGTGGGCGACTAATTTTGCAGCATCAGAGTCGGTCAATCCGCAGTGAGCAGCAATTTCACGTGGCGCATCGCCATAAGAGGAGAGGTCAAGACGTAAAGGAATTGGGTTTCCGGAAGTGGCGAAATTTTCCAAGAACGACCTCAACTTTTTCCCTGAGTGATCAGAGTGATTTGGAGCTGTGGTGGTGCATACGTGTGGAATAGAATGGATTGGGATACCAGTGTTCTTGGAAATGTTACGTTCACATTGCTCCCACTGCTTTTTGGGATTGCCAACATGAGTTACGACCAAAGCGAGCGGGGCTTGACCCCCGAAGAAAAAATTGTTGGTCAACCAGTATAAGTTGCGAAGCGAAGTAATATCGTCCTTGCTCGCACAGAGAAGAATGAGATGGACGCCATCAGAGAGGTCGCGCAGGACAGTATGCGCTTGTTCGTAGGGGGAAAGATGACTAATGACGCCTCCACGGGGGAGGCGAAATCCCGTTGTGTCCCATACGTGGAATCGCCTTTCACCGATGGATATCCAATAGTCCTGTGGTCGCTTGGTACAGGGCTCTATGTTCTTTGACACCGGTGCAATTGGCTCCCCAGCCAAGAGGTTGATAATAGAACTCTTGCCACATCCAAGAGCACCAAATAGCACGACGTTAATATCGGATGCTGGACTTCGATCAAGAGTTAGATGTGCTGACAATAAAATCACGATATCCACTTACTTTGGCTGCAATAACTGCTCCAATTTGTCTGTGGTGAACGATAATACTTCTTGCGCGAGTGGCCGGTTGTTTGGCACCTGTGGAGACCAACATCGTTCGAGAAACTCCCATGCAACATCTGAGATAATCGGCCACACTGGAGGTGACGGATTGTCGAGACTTTGTTTTTCTAATCGAGTTTCAAACTCTGCTTTGTCCCATGGTAGCTTTCCAGAAAGGGTCTATCATCCGAATCAGGAACTCGAACACTTGAAGCTGGAATGATCGAAGACCGCTTACGAAGAGGATGATGCTGCCAAGAGAGTAAATGTCACTGCTAAGCGTGGCTCCGGATTGGAGGTCTTCAAATAGGTCTGGCCATAACAATTCTGGCGCCACCCACATCCGTGCCCCGGGACGAGGGGCTTGAGTGAACAGGTAAGTCAAGTGGTCTTGTCGAGTAAGAGTTTGGGAGAAGCCAAAGTCAGTGACGCGAGCATTATGGTCACTGTCGATCAGGACATTGCCCTTTGGCGACGGAAGGTTAAGCAATTGACATCTCAGTCTGATAGCGCAACATACTGGGTGAAAATCTCCATGAACAATGGTTTTGGAATGCACTATAAGCATGTCATGACAACCGATCAGAAACCAGTGTTCCTAAACGTACGGTACTCTAGTCCAGCAGTTAAACCCTGAATCTAGGAAATCGAAAACACAGTAAACCGAGTGTCCAGCATCGAATCATTATTTGCACTCACTAGTCGGATGCGGCCAGAAAGCGGGAGCGATCTTTCGCTCCGAGTGGCATAGCCAACATACTGAAGGAGTGTTCCGCAAGGCATCAACATTGAAACCATGCAGGGATGGTCAGACGCGAATCCATCACCCCTCGCCTTGCCTAGGAGCGGGACGATATTGGGGTGCTCCAACCTTCTCCATATTCCAAGTTCGCGCCTTATTTTCTACGTCCGCACCGAATATCAGAGGAGTGTATGATAAAAAGGTGTTGTCAGCTCACTCTGACGAATTCGTCTTTCTCAGTCTGGTCTATGTCGGGAGGGAAGGTTATTGCCTTAACCGCAACCTGAAAACAATAATGGGTTTGTTTCGATCTAAGTGCGGGTGCAAATGTGCAGACCTCCCCGTTCCGTGTGCACACTGTGCTATACACGGTACCAAAAGCACCGGTTCCAAGAACACGTCTTCCGGAAGATTGGAGTGTTTCAGTGAGATCTGGTACATCATCTACGTCAACCGCCAAAGGTGAAGCAAATAAACTGAAGTAATACAAGTGAGCATAAAAGGAACAACACAAAAGATGCATCCTACGGTAGCTCCATCCTATGGAAATCGCAAGTTGATATAGAGGGCTATGGAGTTGGAGAATCGAGTCAGGCTGTAGGTTGCTAATGACTATTGATAAAGAGAGTACCGCAGCTCTAAAAAAATTGCAGGATCAGCATAGGTCTTAAGTATAAATGGCCAAAGCTTTATCGCGTAAAATTTTGACCTTGTCACTAGTAATAATAGAACCTTTGAATCCATTTCCAGTGATGGCATCACTATGGCTTCGCATTTACAATGAAATTGCCTCACTTGTTCTCGTTCCATTCTTCGATCCGACTAGGAATCAAGGGAACCGACACTGCTTGCCAAGTAACACATTTGAGTGATCATGGGACCGTGGCAGAGGGCAGACTGGCAGGCAGTCACCACGTCCTTTGAATACGGAACAGAGATGTAACGCCCATCTCTCGACGTCACAGTGGAGATATGCATCTGTGATCACCAAAGCACTATGCGCCACCCAGAATTCGCATCCGACTTGGAAACTCATGAGCATTCTGCGTAGATGGACATTATTAACGTACCTGACCTGTAGACTCCAGCTGTGCATCGATCAAATTAAACCAACCTGACCCAGACATATCTAATAACACAACGCCATTAATCCCCGCTGCCAGGCTGAACACACATTGAGCTAAATTTAGGTCATTTACAGACCAGAGCCACTACATGCCTCTGTGGGCATGCCGAAGTTGATTAGCGCTCAGAGAAAAGAGCCGACCTACACGTTCTGGTGCGACGCCTACATGAGGGACAAACCCATCAAAACCCTGTGCTTCATGGGTGTTCTAGATGTCGTGTGAACGCTGCCCAACTCATAATTCCTATGCGATGGATGTCAACGAACTAGCTTTCCGCATGAGTAATATTGAGCCCGTTTCTCTGAACACAAGTAGCGAAAAACATTATTCCCGCTCGTCATTGTACAGGTATAAAGGCCATGACCGACTGGACCTACCTGGTGAACATCGAACCAAGCTCAGAAGACCACATCCCCCCAGTTGTTTGCAACCCGTTCATGAGAGCGTAATGCACAATGATGGACTCCCCCCCGAGTAGGCACGCCTCTGCAATGTTGCTGTCAGGTCGACATGATGATATCCCAGATTCCTAATGAAACAAACCTTGAGAACGCACAATTGATTTCAAAACAAGGATTTCTTCGCCACCAATCCGAGAATACACTGTAGTAATAGATGACTTGTCGTTCGAAACTTCAAATTTCCTGCAGTGGACTATTCTGACCGAAAGAGTCGATTTTGTCCCGTGAATCCATTCACCATGTCGACTGCAATTCTCCTAAAAGAGGTATTTATGTGAAAATGTGGCCAGTGAGAGATGTGACAGACTCGGAAGTGGTTCATTTCATGCCAATAAAACGAGGCTCTGCATACGAGTTGAAGCAGCCACCAAGAGGAGGCCGGAAAAGGAAGTGACGGGTGCCTGTGGACCGAGCTGTTGCGAACAACGTGCGGCGTTTGTGTGGGCGATGTTGACAGCGATAAGCCATCGATGCTGGCTGCGCCGCTTCTCTCCCGACGCTTCCTGTGCGCGCCTCTTTCCTTTTTAG
>JBBPKX010000389.1:0-17084 GCA_038089435.1 Boletus austroedulis | reverse complement strand
GATGGCCTTTCCAAGTCGACAGTACTTGTTCTCTTGACCTTTTACTACAAAGCCTTCAGGTTGAATGAGATATAGATCTTCTTCTAGTTTGCCAAATAAAAACGCCATTTTGATGTCGAGAGCATGCATCTCCCAATCCTCAAGTGATGCTAACGCGAGGAGTAAGCAAACTGTTTCAAACCTGGTAACTGGAGAGAACGTCTCTTCATAGTCTATACCAAAGACTTGAGTGAAGCCTTTTGCTACAAAGCATGCCTTTTTGCAGCCATCGCTTTTGACTGCATAAACCCATCTTCCCTTGATGGGTTCGCGACCTTTGGATAAATCACTTAAAGTCCATACCTTTCATTCAAGGAGAGACTTGTATTCTTCTTCCATCGCAGTTCTCCATGGCTTCTGCTCATCTGGGGACATTTGGAGTACATCCTGATATGGCTTCGGTATTTTCTCCGAGATAGCAGCATGTAAGTGGTAACGAATCCACTGAGAACTATAAAGGTCACCCATATCTTCATCGTTGGTAGGATGTGGGGTAGCATCAGATGACGACATTCCACTTCCCTGTCATGGGGTAGAGTCAGAAGACTGCATCCTTTGACGAGTAGATGTTCCGATTGGTTCATCCTCCATTCGCTCTTCCTGAATAGGATCCACACCCATATTTATATCCCGCTCTATTTCTAGTGGTAGCGATCACCATATGTGTTATCAGGCAATACGCGTGGTCTAGGAACTCGTTGGATTCTCCTTTCCTGTATAGGAGGACAGGTAGTGGTCCGTTCATTCATCATTTGCCTATTCTGATGCGGTAAGGCACGGAATGCAGGAAGTGACTTGTGCTGTTGGTGTGAAGGTTGCCAAACAGCAGGAGTAAAGCGAGGAGGAGGTGGAATAGGAGGAGCTCGATATTGTTTCCATTGAGGCATGTCGTTGTGGTCATGAAGATTATTCTCTTCATCCAACCATCGACCCATCAGTCTATTTTCTCTCTTCGCTCTCATCTTTGGAGGCAAAGGAGACCGTGGTGGCAGAGAAGGTATACGAGCAGTCCTCTGTGGAGATGGTCAGAAGAGACTGAAATCGGAGGAAGATGATGAAGAGGATGATTCACGAGGTGGTGGTGATTCTCATGGTCTCCAAGCCAGAGGGCTTTGGGAACGATTGGAAGGGGTAGTAGCCTGTGATCTTCTCGGTTGAGGTGCATGTCTGAGAGCAGGTGCATCGATTATAACGTGACGTTCAGGCGGAGGGTCCAGATTCCTTAGTTCCTGGTCACTAATCATAGATGCTGAATCGTGGTCGGTTGCAGTGTCTTGTGGTATAGCAGTCTGTCTGTCGATTCCATCCTTTCTGGAACAAGAACGGAAACATGTTTCATCAAATGTGGCGCGAGTAGAGATAAAGACCCGGTGTCTGGATTGAGACCAGAACTGCCAACCTTTCATGTTGGGTTCATATCCAATGAAGGTCATTTCTTCTGCTTTAGTGGACAATTTGTCCTTTCTCATTTCCAGTGGTATAAAGATGTAGGCTTGGCAGCCAAAGACTCGGAAGTATGAGACGTCCGGTATCTTCCCAAAATATAATTCAATGGGAGTTCTCCATTTGTGACGACGCATGGGCTGCCTATTATAGAGATGAAGAGAAGTCTCCAGGGCATCTTGCCAGAAGATCCTGGGTAGGCAGGCATGTAAGTGTAATGCCTCGGCTTTCTTCATGATAGTTCGATTGAACCTCTCTGCACGTCCATTCTGTTGAGGAGTGTGAGGAACAGATGTCTGGTGAGTGATACCGCGATCGCGAAGGAACGCCTGAAAGTCCAGAGACATGTATTCCCCACCGCAATCAGAGTGAACAGAGGTAACACGAGAACCAGATTGATTCTCGAGCCAGGCAAGCTGAGCACGAAAAGCATCAAGAGTGCCAGCCTTCCCCTGTAAGAAGGACAGGAGAGCAAAGCCAGAGTAATCGTCGACTAAAGTGAAGACATAACGAGCGCAAGAGCACGACTCGACCGGAAAAGGTCCCATAAGATCAGAGTGAAGGAGAGCAAGGGGGCGAGTCGAGCAATGATCAGAAAGACTGAAAGGACGATCCACCATTTTACCCTCACTACAACCCTTACAGACCGGAGTGGAAGCAGGAATAACAATGTCAGGGCAACCAGAGGTATGACCCGACAAATGTCTCAACGCATTCTTGGAGGAATGACCCATGCATTGGTGCCACAAAGTGAAGTCAGTTTCCTGCGATAAAGTCGCTAACATGGCAACCTGACCAGAGTTATCAGTAGACAGAAACCAGTGCAGATTGTTGTCTGGAAATGAGGCTACAGCCCGGATTGCCAGACGTCCATGTCTGTTCCAGATCAGCATTTCTCTGTTTAAAATCTCACACCGAAAGCCTTGTGAGGTCAGTGTGGGGACTGATAATAATCGGTGTGATGCTGTAGGAGCATACCAAACTCGTTCAAGGACTAAAGGGGAAAGTCCCTCAGGGTGCGCAATAACTTTCCCTGGACCATGCATAAGAACTTCGGTGCCATCGGCAACGGAAGCTTTGCGAGTTCCTTTCACAAGATGCACGAAGTCATCTAGATATGGAGTGATATGATCAGTGCAACCACTGTCAATCATCCAATGAGAACGAGTAGTAGCAACCTTAGATCCTACCATGTAACAGGCAGAAATGTCAACATCAAATTCTGTGACGTCATCATCATATACATTGGGAAGGCTAATATACTTAATAGGTTGCAGAGCTATAGTAACCAGAAGGTCTCGGGCAAAAGTACCTGGCATAGTAAGGCTCAACGCAAGTCCTCCGATGGTGATGGTTTGTTTCTTGGCCTTCTTCGACCGTTTCTTCTTCGCATCCGAGACCCCACCTGGTTCTGTAACATCCTGGGTCTCCTCACAGGGATGTACAGCAGGTTTGAAACTGCTGGTGAGAGGGTCCTGCCATGTCCGCAGTATTCATACCATCATCCTCATTCCCCCATCCTGCATGTGTGACTGTAGAGTCAAAATCGTTATAATCAACCTCCATCATTTGGTGACGATGGGTATCTATAGCAAAGTCGGCATCGTCCAGAACCATTTTGTCTGGCGGGAGATCATGGAGAGAAGGGAATGTGGGTTCCACAATTACCGTATTCACGACTGCTTGATGAGCCTTCGCTTTTCCTTTCCCTTTATGGTCAGGGGCAGACCCGCGTTGTTCGCGCTGCTCCTGTCGCTGTTGGTAAAACTCTCTCGGGCCACGAGGGGGAGCACCTCATCCTCGACGATTGCGCTGTCCCCTAGAGGGTCCAGCCATCGGTTGGGATGGTTGTTGAGAGCCAGATTGGCCTCTCCACTTATTGGAGGATGGTGGTCCGCCTCGAATGACGTTAGTTCGATGAGCCTGAGAGGAAGGGCCCACTTGGACTTCTGAGATGCGGGAGGAAAGGGGGCGAATTTTGGAGTGGCGAATATCAACTTCACGTAAGATCACTTGTTGGATAGTGGTAACGGTGAAGTTGGTGGGATTGGTAGTGTGGATGATGGTAGAGCGGAGGGGATCGAAGTCGTCGGACAGCTGCACAAGCAGCATCATGGCCTTTAGTTCTTCGGATAACCAAAGACCAGAGTTATAAGCACTTTGGAAGTGCTGCTGCAGAGTTGTGATATCCTCAGCAATATGGTTATGCTGGATGCACGTGCGAAGAGCTTTATTAAAGTAGTAAAACTGCCCGGATATTCCTTTTGAGGAAAAACGGTCGGAGAGAGTTGTCCAGAATTCATATGTCATGGATCTATAATGAGTAACAGGCGCAGCCTGTGTTCCACCACGAAAAGAGCTCCACTGCGTGGGGGCGGTGGTAGCCAACATGTTGTTCACTGTAATGGTGAGCAACCCCAAGATCTTCTGATCTGCAGTCTTCCAATCGTCTTCGTTGGAGATGGTCTGGGTGGTAGCCCAGGTTCCGTCGATATAAGGTCCAGCTCCTATAGACATGATAACAGAGCGGATCCTCGCAGACCAGATGGGGTAGTTCTCAGGTCCTTCCAGGATGGGAATCCTAGAGAGGATGGAACCTTCAATCTCGTACTCGGTTGCTTTAGGGACAGTAGTCAACATATCTAGATCCAGAATTCGTTAGTCTATAACTCATAGGCAGAGACATACCTCCTTCGCTGGTCAAGGATTCTCCAACTAACATCATATCCAATCACCCAAGTTTCCAAGAAAAGATACCATTGTATTAGTACATATGGTTCCTTCTTCTTCTTCGGTTTTCTCCCCGAATCGCCGCTTGTCTCCTGGTACGCAGGCAATCTAGATTGCCTGTTAGAGCGTCCAGGTAGACTTGCCTTTCCGAGTCATTCTCGGCAGCCAGATACTGCCTTTGAAGTCTCACCAGATGGCAGGTGGCAGCATCCTCTCTCCAACGTTGGCGTTGCTTGGTATCAAACCAGCAATTCCAAAAACGTTGAGAGGGAGTGGGCGGATTCCAGTTTCTATGAGGGTCAAACCAGAAGGAAGAAGAGTACTTCCAATTAGCAAACAAAGAGTCCAAAAGGAGTCTATGTGGGTCCAAGTCGGCAACATAAGCAAAAGGAGGTTCACGTGTATGTATAGGAGAAAAAAAGTCTCAATGCAAAACTTTGTATCTCTGATAGTGTACAAGTGCATCTGGCGTAGTATCGTAAGTCTCGGAAGGGAAAGCCCAACCGGCGCCAGAGTAAGCAGAAAATAAAGACTCGTCATGTGAATACATAAAAGAACAGGCCAAATTAAGGTCATTGCGGGTAGCTGCTTCGACCGATGTGATCCTAAAAGGTATCACAACCCGACTAGAAGTCAGGTCTCTTACCTGCGGCTGAGTATCGTTCTGCTGCAGGAAAGGAGTTTGGTCTGATCTCTCGAGATCATCATAATGGATAGGTCCGATCTCGGCAGGGTCTTCAGGGATTTCATGGATAACAGGAAACTCAGCGAGATGCTGGACAGGGAGAGTAGGATGCGTCATGGATAAGACTTCCAACGACTTGTACTATTCGACCTGTTCAAAAGAATCCTGTATCTGCAGAGCGTCGGGCGCGTTCCTCAAGTTGCAGAGTACTTGGCCGTAGAGGTTCTCCATTAAGAGGGTTGTGTGGAGGAGCGTAAGAGGGAGGAGGAGATGGAGAGGGAGAGTACTGCAGAGGAGGAGAAGGAGAGTCAACAGGGAGAGCGAGACGACGAGCTAAAGATGATTCAGGAGAAGAAACCTGAGAGGCATGATCTAAATCTAAGGAAGAAACCTCAGATTCTCCTTCGACAGGTATGAGGCCTGGAGGGGTCTGGATGTGAGTATCACTGTCCGAGTCATCAAGATAGATGATTTGAGATCCTGATCGTCGAAGTTCGTAGTGATTTGTAAGAGGACCACAATGTTCTCCTTCTTCTAGATGACGTTCGCACTCGGGGCAAATGTAGTGGAAACGAAAACCTTGTTCGTTTCATTCTTCCAGGCAGTTGATAACTCGTCCTTCAGGAGGGCAAGGCCGCGTCCTAAATATACGATCTCCTTGAATAATGGAAACAATCTCAGCAGAAGGTGCATGAGATCTCGGAGGGATAACCTGGGCGAGGGGTGATGGAACTGGAGTTGGGTTGGATGGTCTCGCCTGCGAAGGAGGTGGTGGTGCAGCACGAACCTGAGGGGGTGTGCGATAAAGTGCAAACTGCAGGACGTAATTGTTTCCGTTAGCAGCCGCATAAGCACCAATAAATGTGAAAAAACCATCCAAAACCAGGAAGGAACAGGCAACGCGTGCCGTGAGAAAGACGAAAAAATTATTAATGGCAATGGTAGGATTTGCAAACACAAGGGCTTGGAAAATCCCTTGGAGGCAGCGAATAACTTTGAGAAACAGCTGTACCAGCCGATGCTCCATAGCTCCGAGCATGAGGAAGACAGGGAAGACGTCAAAGATAAGTCCGGCCTCAATAGTGCTCGGGGCTCATAACCTAAAGAGATGTGCTAATCTCTTTCTCTCCTTGGTGGCTAGCCAAGGGATCACTCGAATAGAAAAGAGAGCAGTAGAGGAAGTGGATGGAGCTTGTAGAGAACTTACAAGTGGAGCAAGCTGGTAAAGGTGTGAAGAAGTGGGCACTGAGGGTACTCAAAGTGCAAGAGGCGAATAGCTTATTAACCTAGAGAGCGAGATACTCGAGCTCTCTTATATACATGAGTGGACTGTTTGTCCATGTATGTACTCTATCTATAAAGAGATAGGATGACAAATGATAAGGAGATAAGAAAGAGTAAGCTGGAATGACACATTAGCCTTATCTACCAATGGCAAATAGATCTCCTACAGTATCTATGACGTATGCCATGAGTCAAATGTGATAGTGTAATAGTCCGATGTCACGGATGGTCTAGAGTCTGGGTCTGGAATACGAATGAAAATGGAAAAGAATACCCAGATCTCAATAGGACCAAGATGTAACACTGTGATAATGAGCATGACAGAAATGTAGTCAAGTCGTCATTATAGAAAAGAAAGACATATCGCCAAGAGGAGTTCATGTTAGACCTGGTCATGCAAAGTCACTCCCAAGGCGACCACAAAAGCGAATCGGGCTGCTAACGTATCCACACTCATTGGATGCAATGCACGATAGACGGGAATTGAGTGTGGAGTCGAAACAAAAGCATGCAGAATGCCGATGATACTGGCCCAGGTGACCTAGAAGATGAAGAGGATGAGCTGGTTGCAGGAAACTAAGAGGCATTCCAGTGGTATGGACGGCACAACAATCAATGGACACTGCGAATCGAAATGACTCAAAACTGTTTGTAGCTCAAGTGCACGACAATGAACATATCCAGACCGTCCAACTGAATGCCTAACACGGCCAGAAAACACCTCCAGACCAGTCGAACACAGCCACGTCGACGAGAACGACTAAAATCAGATGTCAGGATAGCCAACTATACTTGGCTGTCGTCAGTCTCCACCACGGTCAATAGATAACTCCACAATACCGACCGTGCACATTCTAAAAGGCACGTGAATCAATTTGTCGTATCGTATCAAGAAGACAGGGAATTTGGCAACCATTAGTTCAAGCTTCAATGTCGGTTTCGAGAGGCGCTCTGAGGTAGGAGATTGGGTAGGAAAGAGAAGTATCTTGTAGTGTGGTGATCCTGGCGAATGATCAGAACGCAGTGTTGGTATGCATTATTGACCCAGAAAAGTGGGTACAATGTTACAATATCAGTAGCAGTGCAGCCTCAGGCGCGCCAAGTCCCCAACTCCCGATAGGAACGAAGGAAAACTTGGTGCATAATGAAAGTGAAGCAACACTTCAACACAGGTTATCGATTGCATGGACGACAACACCACTACAATACATATGAGGGCAGTAATATTTTCGACGACATCAAGTCAAGAAAACCAATATCAATGTCAAATTCAGTTGCTAGTTTCTCCCATAACCCAATCGTCTTCAACCACCAAGCTCTTTTTCATGGGAGACTGACCAGGCTATACAACGCAATCACAGAGACCTGGTAAAACCCCATCCTCAGGATATAGATTGGCAACATCACGATCAATGGGAATATCTGCATGCAGTTGGTTGTGGCATTTGAGCCACACAATGTAACGTTTCCTCGATTTTCCTATATGTTATCCAACACTTAACGGACTCTTATTTAGTTTCCTTTCTATTTTCTTTCTTGTTCGGCACTTAGCTAAGGGGTTAGCAGACATAGACTCAAGGACAAGCCTAGGTCAGTCTGGACCAAGGGTGCATGGCTCAAGGCTATGCCACCCTTGACGTCATCACCCTGGATTGACTCATCGGGGCTATGCGCGGCTGTATGCTGCCAGTGCACACCTATCCATAAATAGCCCCTATGACTTGGACTGACTCAGATCGAGTACGAGATGACTTGTCCCCTCATCCCAACTCATACATCTCTGCCCTGGTGCTTTGCCTCATGTACCAATAGCATATTTAACGTAGTATAGCCTCGCTAGCACAGACCAGGCACAGCCATGTACAGTAGAGTATAAATACCAGGCTTGAAGCGAGACAAGACCCCCAGTCTTGTTCTCCTTCGATATTTCCCTCACACACTTATACGCTTGAACACCCTCTTCTCAAGCGTCCAGCTCTTAAGTGAGTTAGGTCGTTTCATTAGAACAAAACTGACCATTACCTGCCGGATTAGCTACCCACCAGAAGATCACAAGTCGACTAAAGGAACCCAGGGTAACCAGTAGGCACTTCCATCACGCTCGTCTGGAGTACTGAACACAGTCAAGTGTTGTACTACCACATCGAAGATTTACTCGAGTACTCGCTCGCCGGAACAAGAGGATTCCCAGATCCAGTAGCAAGGGCTGGACCATTGACCATAACCCTTGAAGACCTCGTCCCGGATTGGCCAGTAGAGTTAAAGGTTGAAGATGAAGAAGACCTACAGGTAAAGGAATGGCATTCCGCCTTATCCATAGGGGAATCGCATCAGGAGCTCACAAAGCCCATTACAGCTACTCTACCCGGATTTGGAACTGGAGGAAGGAGAAGTAGCCGAAAGGAGATCAGAAGAGTCGGAAGGATTATCCGACTACTGTACTAGTTTAGACGAAGGTTTAAGAACCGCCAGGGACAGAAGCACCTTAGGCCCGGAGGATGCGCCCTCCACATTAGTCGAGAACGAAGAAGACCTCTACAGGGATATCGTAATCCTGTTCCAGCACGAAGAAGGCACACCGCCTTACCGCCCCTCTACCCCTGACCACCCAGCCCCGCTTCTCGCAGAACTAGTTGACTGGACTCACATAACAAACCAGAGACGTCGTGGATTGACAACTGAGGCAAGCAGATATAGACATGCAACTAGAGAGAGGCTTCAACAGGAGATCAATGATCTTATACAGGAGGGGATACACCTTGCTGAGGAGAGAGACAGGAATGCCGCCAGAGCAGCAAAACTCAAAGAACGGGTTCATGCGGTGCATGTTAATGTCCAGGAGCAAATACAAATTCAAGAGAGAGCTCCTACACCCCATCCTCCTCATCCTGCTCCTTACCCCCGTTGGCTTCGTCCTCACGAGCCTCTTGCTTGTGATATCATTACTCCTCTCAGACCCCGCTCGACACTTAGGCAACCTCGTTGTTACTATCCATATTAGGTTATTGTATGTCCAATACCAAATAGTGGAAGAACCTATCCTGATCCCACCAAGAGAAGAACTCGTAATTGAAGAAGCGCCCCCACACTTGATCAAAGAAAATCAGGAACCACAAGTTGCGGTAGTAATAGCTGAACCCGAAAACACAGATTCGGACGACGAAGGGCCATATCGAGGACCCATTCCTAGGGACACACAGATAGAATCTGCCCCCAGGCACACTATTGGACAATCTCCAGCAGAAATGAGAAGAGCTTTTAGGCATTGTTATATCCTCGCCAGAGAAAGAACTCTAGCTGCAAGGGCAGCGAGAAGGACTCAGGAGATCGCCGAAAGAACGCTTACCCATTTACGGGAATTAGACGATCAGATCTCGGAACAAACCCCGTATACCCCGAGACCCATCAGATGCGCCACTCCATTTCCCATAGAAAGCGATGAGTCATCCCTTTGATCGCCAGGCCTTCGTAGCCAATCTCCAGGCGATACAAATCAATGCCACGTTAGCCAATGACCTCCTTAATCTATTCGACCATCTTACGGAAAGACACGATGACGCACAGGCTGCGCTCAATCTTAGCACTACTACCACGAGGAGGCAGGCAGCGACCATCGCAGCATTAGAAAATCAGATTAATCAAGCAACTACTCAAATCACCGCCCTGCAGGCGTTATCAGCAGCGAACCCCACCACAGCACCTAAGCTCAGCAAAGCTTTTGTAGACCCTGGATCGTATAACGGATCTCGATCCAAATTTGAGGAATGGTGGACGAAAATCCAATCATGGTTACATGAAAACGCCGCAGTGTTTCCGCTGGCAAGCCAAAAGGCTGTTATCATGGTCCTATCACGTTTAGAAGGACAAAAGGCCGGAGGCTTCGCCTGAACAAAGTTAGATCTCATCTCACAGGGAGGAACCTATACTTGGGCCACCCTAGTAATGGAGATCGAAGCCCTCTTTAGATCCGTGAATCAACAAGAATGGGCTAGAGCGAAATTGCAATCGCTAAAACAGGGAAAAATGCTGATAGATGACTGGATCATCAAGTTCATGGAGTATGAACCCCAAACGGGAATGGATACATCACATCTTATCTCCATAATTGAAAAGAATGTCGATCAAAAGATTATTAATCACATCCTCATGGAAGGACCGAGACCGGCAACGGTACTGGACTATCTGGAGAAATGCCGAGTTATCGGAACAAGGAGACAACTCCTTTCCTTCATCCATAATGGGACAACCACTAGACGGGACCCCTTTGCCATGGATGTAGATCGCATGGAAATGGAAGAAGAAGAACTGGAACTCGAAGATGACGAACAGGGCCTCGCCATGATCCAAAAAGGGAAAGCACGTGTAGGAAAGAAGTTTAAGAAGACACAAGCATGGATCAATACCTGTTTTAATTGCGGAAAGCCCGGCCACTTTGCAAAGGATTGTCGACAAGGATCGACCAAGTGCCCAGACTGTTCCTGGACGAAAGGGGAACATAAACCCAATTGTGTAAGGATCAAAGCACAATCTAGTAGATCAATGAACGCGCAACCCGCCACAACGTGGAGCGACGAAGAAGACATCCCACGCGCATGTAAAGGAATGACAATGGAACAAGTAAAGGTGCTATTCCAGTCGATGCCCTTGAGCTTGGGAAAAGCTTGAGCAGTCTGGAGGAGCTGAGCAACCACTCTGCCAAAAGAAGCTCAGACGCACACGCTATGACATTAATCTCAGAAGGATACGAAGCTATGCCCGCTTTTATTCAGGAAAGCCCTCATAACATAAAACCCACAGATATCAACATGCGCCACCTCGCTGCTATTGCCGCCGAGATGAGCCAAGAACCGCTAAAGAAAAGAGAGATCGAGCTACCAATCATCATCTATACAGAAAACGGAAAAGAAGCCCCAGTCAAAGCCCTACTAGATTCGGGCTCACACGTGATGTTCATAGACCAGAAATGGGCTGAAGAAAATGAAATACCATTGAAACCATTACCACGTCCCATCATTCTCTATAATGCGGATGGCACAAGGAACAGCGCCGGAACGCTAAAGTACTATGCACGCATTGTGATGGAGTATGATGGACACAGAGAAGAAATGAAAGCCGAGATTGCTAATCTTGGAAAGAATAAGGTTATCCTCGGATTCACGTGGCTAAAGCATCATAACCTAGAAATAGATTGGGAGAAGCAGATGGTACGGATGACGAGATGCCCGATTGAATGCAAAAACCCATTCCTACATCACCTCAACCAGCTAGAAATAAATGACGCTCAGAACCTCGCAGAGATGCGCAGAGGACAGCAAGTGGATAAGAAGCTTGTGGAGCTAATGGATAAAAATAAAGCACCAGAGGAACTAGTGCCAAAAGAGTATCACAAGTACCTCCACGTTTTCTCAAAAAAGGAATCAGAACGAATGCTGATTAGAAAACCATGGGATCACACTATAGATCTAAAGCTGGACTTTGTGCCAAAGAAGGGAAGGTTGATACCCCTTGATCCCGTGCAGCAGAAAGAGGTCAGCGATTTCATAGATGACCAACTCTCGAAAGGGTATATCCGACCCTCTAAATCGCCTCAGACTTCGCCCGTATTCTTCGTACCAAAGAAAGACGGAAGAAAACGAATGGTGCAGGATTATCGTTATCTAAACGAGTTCACCATTAAAAACAATTATCCTCTACCACTCATATCCCAACTCGTCAATAAATTGGCCAGAGCAAAACTCTTTACGAAGATGGATCTCCAATGGGGATATAATAATATACGAATCAAAGAAGGAGACGAATGGAAAGCCGCCTTCGTCTGTCACAAGGGATCGTTCGAACCCCTAGTGATGTATTTCGGACTATGCAACTCCCCCGCAACCTTTCAAACGATGATGAACGAATTGTTCACAGACATGGAGGACGTATGCATTGTCTATATTGATGACATCATGATCTTCACGAAAACCGATAACCAGAAAGAGCACAATTGGATCGTACTCAAGGTTCTCACGTGACTCGCCGAGAACAACCTATTCATAAAACCAGAAAAGTGCTACTTTCGAGTAAAACAGGTAGAATTCCTAGGGATGATCGTCACCTCCGAAGGAATTCAAATGGACGAAGAAAAGGTTAAAGCCATCAGGCAATGGCCCACGCCCACTAAAGTGAAAAACGTCAGAAGCTTTCTCGGACTAGCCAACTTCTATCATAGGTTTATAGACAGATATGTGCAGATTGCAAGACCGCTCAATGACCTGACGAAGAAGGATATTGTGTTCGAATGGACGGAGCGCCAACAGAAGGCCTTCGATGATCTAAAAAAGAAATTCACCACTGCCCCTATCCTTGCTTACCCTGATATAGACAAGCGATTCCGCCTTGAAATGGATGCATCAGACTTCGCAATGGGCACAGTGTTGTCCATAGAGAAAGAAGGAAAGTGGCATCCAGTCACCTACTCCTCCCATTCCATGTCGCCTGAAGAACAAAATTACCCTATCGCAGATAAAGAGATGCTCTCGGTCATACGAAGCCTAGAGCAATGGCATCACTACCTGGAAGGAGCACAAGAAGAATTCGAAATATGGAATGACCACGCGAACCTTCAATGGTTCATGAAAAGGCAGGACCTTAATAGGAGACAAGCGAGATGGGCCCAGTACCTGTCCCACTTCCGTTTCAAATGGGTGCACAAAGCAGGAACTCAAATGGGAAAACCTGACGCCCTTTCTAGACGAGAGGACCATGCAGATGGAAAAGAAGAAGATAATAAAGGAGTAACCGTAATTCCCCAAGAAAAGATTCGCACTGTTCATTTGCAAACAGATGACGAAAAGATAATCCAACAGATCAGAGACCTCGTACATAGATTAAAAGAAACCGAAGTGCAAAACCTAGAAAAACAATATGAAGTCCATATGGAGCAAGAAGATTTGCTAGTGGACACAGAAGGAAAGATCTTCGTACTGGACGACGAAGAACTCCAAATGGAGATACTACGGCTACATCACGATACCCCCATAGCTGGACATCCAGGAGGAGAGAAAACACTAGAGCTAATACATCGCAGCTATACATGGCCAGGAATAACAAAAAGGATAAAAGACTACATCGCCAGATGCGACCTATGCGCTCGACACAAAGGAGCTAACGCCCCGCCAGCCAGAAAGCTGTTACCGCTCCCTATACTGGAAAAACCATGGGAAGATATCTCTGCTGACTTCATAACAGACTTGCCGACAAGCCAAGGGCTAGATGCCATCTTGGTAGTTGTAGATCAGTTCTCAAAAGAAGTAGAGTTTATCCCGTGCAAAAAGACCACCACGGCATTGCAGACCACCCACCTCTATCTAGACCATGTCTGGAAGACACACGGTCTACCCCGGACCATAACGTTGGACCGAGGACCACAGTTCGCATCACAAGTGATGACAGACCTTTGCTGGAGACTAGGAATAAAGCCGAAACTATCCACTGCCTTCCACCCTCAGATGGACGGACAGACAGAACAGATTAACCGGGACCTTCAGCAATTTCTCCGACTCTTCTGCTTCTCGCAGCAGTCAAAATGGACTGAATGGCTAGCCATCGCACAATTCTCGTATAACAGTAAAGCTCAGGTGTCGACAGGAACATCGCCTTTCAGCGTGACACACATGTACCAGCCAAGAATGGGCTTTGAACGGTGTACTACCAAGGCACCCGCGGCTGAAGAACTATCGGAGCATATAAAGAAAGTTTGGGAACAAACCCAGGAGAACTTGGCGAAGGCTCAGCGACATATGAAGGAACAAGTGGATTGTCATAGATCAGATGCCCCACCATACCAGATCAGAGATCAGGTGTGGCTATCCACCGAAAACCTAAAATTGACCAGAGCATCAAAGAAGCTCATGGAAAGATGGATCGGACCCTACATCGTAGTCTGCCTAGCCAGACCTAATGCAGTTGAACTGTGCCTTCTCTGATCAATGAGAATCCACCCGATGGTCAATATATCTCGTGTTAAACCATATAAAGAATGACTGCCCGGACAAACCGTGACAGAACCCAGACCGGTCCTGGTGACCGAGGAAAGGGAGAACGAATGGGAAGTTGAGAAAGTAGTGGATAGTAGATGGGTTAGGAACTGCCTCCAATTCCTGGTGCATTGGAAAGGATACCCGGAAGAGGAATGGACTTGGGAACCGGAAGCGAACCTAGAGCATGTGAAGCAGGCAATCGCAGACTTTTACAAATGGATGCCAAGTGCTCCTCGAAAACTCCACGTTGCGGTGCCAGATTTCTTTAATTTATTCAAGCATTGCAGATCACCTATATCAGAAAAGCCTACACATCTGCTTCCATTTGATCATCTAGATCACCCTTGAAGCAGATACCCAGGGGTGTGCCTGGGTTACCAACGCTCTTATTGTCAATCGAGCCTTGCTCTCACAATGGACCACATCCACAATCGCTACTCCGCACTTCACGCCTTCCTCACCCACTTCCCCCATCTCCGCCTCTGCTCCCCCGTTTATGTGTTACTGCGCTCCGCTCCGGAAACATCAGAAAACGATATGACAAGCAATAACGGTGATGAAATTGTAGAAGATCCGACCACCGCCTGGGATAGTGATTGGGATCCCACTCACCCACTCGGAAACCACGCAGAACACTGGATATTTATATGGGATAATGCTTCCGATTCCCATAGCATCCCAAACACCACGTCGGTGTGGGGTGATGGTGATGATGACTACGAGTCAATGCCAGATCTTGCATCTACACCGGACCCTGCAGATCCCCAGTGGACACCCGAGAACTGGCCTGGCCCTTGGGAATTGGCCAGCGAGCCATGGCACATGTGGTTGCCAGGTGTGATGCCAGTGCCGGAAGTGATGGAAGCAGTTCCGATTCCAGATCCTCTTCCGCCTATCTGCCCCAACGCTACTCTGTGGCCTGCGCCCTACCACTGGCCGGACATCGGTCCCTCAGGACAATACCGTCCTCAGATCACCCAATGGCCACCTCATATGAACATGCCGCAGGAACAGCGTGGTTATTTCGCTTGGTTCTTGGCGCGGGTGAATAGTTGGCTGTCAGGATGCCAGCTCATAGGGAGGGGGTAGTGTAACGTTTCCTTGATTTTCCTATATGTTATCCAACACTTAATGGACTCTTATTTAGTTTCCTTTCTATTTTCTTTCTTGTTCGGCACTTAGCTAAGGGGTTAGCAGACATAGACTCAAGGACAAGCCTAGGTCAGTCCGGACCAAGGGCACATGGCTCAAGGCTATGCCACCCTTGACGTCATCACCCCGGATCGACTCATCGGGGCTATGCGTGGCTGTATGCTGCCAGCGCACACCTATCCATAAATAGCCCCTATGACTTGGACTGACTCAGATCGAGTACGAGATGACTTGTCCCCTCATCCCAACTCGTACATCTCTGCCCCGGTGCTTTGCCTCATGTACCAATAGCATATTTAACATAGTATAGCCTCGCTAGCACGGACCAGGCACAGCCATGTACAGTAGAGTATAAATACCAGGCTTGAAGCGAGACAAGACCCCCAGTCTTGTTCTCCTTCGATATTTCCCTCACACACTTACACACTTGAATGCCCTCTTCTCAAGCATCCAGCTCTTAAGTGAGTTAGGTCGTTTCACACAAGGAAGGCCAAGACGATTACTTTTCGTACTCAGAAGGTTGAACCTAGAGAGTTTGGAGTGAACTTACGAGGACCAACAAAAACAACACTTAAAGAACTTGCAACACCTGCAGGAGTACAGTATTGGACCAGCACTTGCACCAACTGATTTTTGTTGGCATATACTTCATCACAACAAGAAATACATTTGGATCATAGACTAGGAATGTGTTACTATATATATTGGCAGCATGTGCATAGATTCTAAAGAGCATCAAGAGTATTTTGTGATGTGCAGAGGGACATGAAGTTTCCGCTTGTTATCACTATGGCACCATCACTTGCGCCAGTATTAAAAAGGGAAATCTACACAATCAGTACATGATATGGTTATCTAACTGGGTTCGTTCACACTATCGCCATCGGAATCATTCTCAGCATCTTCCCCCTCATTCCCACCTTCACCACCATTATCGACACCATCGCTACTGGGCCTAGGCAGTGGCTTCTCAGGTTTTCCATGCTTTGGCTGACCCCAATGTGGCTTCTGCCTCTCCACTTTTGCCAAGTCCCTCTTGGCTTTCCAGGCCTCAAGAGTTTCCTTGTGTGCTGCCGTCCGGGCCTGATTTCGCTTTCTACGCTCTGTTTCCTCTTGTAGTTTTGCTCGTCCTGGCATTTTTTTGAGTTTACATTCTAGTGGTGTCTTGTTAGACAAGTGTACCTTAGTGCGGACCATGAAGAGCTGAGCTAGTCTATTTTAGGTTTATCATTGTGATAAGATAACTGATAAGAGGCAGAAAAGGATGCTTCACCGGCATCTTGCTGGCAAGTCCATCATATGTAGATCACATATGATTGTAATATACAGTTGTAGATAGGAGCATAATAAACATAATATGTAACTTCTGTGGTGATAGGCAGATTTGTGAAGTATCCAACCATAGAACACTCGAAAGCTGCTATATTTCACACTATATTTCGGGCATCATGAAACATGTAGCAACACAAAATTTAATTTCTTCATACACCAACTACTCCCTATAACTGTGAATCATTTCATGTACACTAGTGAGGGCCTTCCATATGAGTGTTGTGTTGTATTTTGACATTGGCGCAAGTGGTGGTGGGTGGCACAAGTGCCAGTCCAATACTGTACGAGGTAAAACAGAAGTAGTGCACACATGCTCCCATGCGGTACATATTACATAACATTTTCCTGCGAGCTAGCTACCGTGGGAATTTGAGGGCGAGTCGTTAGGTAGGAAGCCA